>JAKCWG010000621.1:0-98312 GCA_021464415.1 Lonicera japonica
CACATTTCAGTCCAGAAGGTTTCAAAAAGGTTTTCGATATTTTTATTTTAGCCTCAAACTTTTTCCGGCCGTCGTGGGTTTACCATTCAAAGAAATAGCCATCGCGGGTTCATTGTTCAAAAGTTTCAATTATTGGGTTTTAGTCCAGAAAGTTTCAAAGGTTTAGGTTATTCTTAATTTAACCCCCTAAAGTTGATGTGACTTGTGTCTTTAACCCAGAAAGTTTATTCAAAATCAGTCACGCGCACTCACGCGTGACACTTCTACTTGAAGTCATGTCAAGGCCAAATCTAGCCGAAAGCCAGTTTCCTTTAAAGTTTCCGGCTTCAAAATACTCAAAAGGTTTCCGATTTCGAAATCCTCGAAAGTTTTTCAAACTCTGTCCAGGGCTATAAGTCTCAAGCCCAATCTCTCTCATCGAGCTCATCCCCTGCAAATCCCAGAAAATACCCTCCTCAAATCTCTATCTTTCTCTCCATTCTCTATCTCCATCCCCTACAAAATCCAGCCCCCTCATCAAAATTATGTCAAACACTATCCGTTCTAGAAATTCTCCATGTGCTGCCTGTGCTTATTTCGTAGAGCTTGTCCTCCATTTTGTGAATCGGCTAAATTCTTTCCACGTGGGATTAATCGTCGAGATTATTTCAAAATCTTCTCCGTTTTCGGGGAAGAATGTTGTAAGAAGTATTTTTCAAAAAGTTCCCGACTACAAATATCTTGAAACTCTCACGTCGTTTCTTTTTGAAGCTCAAGAGAGAATCAATAATCCTATTGGTGGCTGTTATGTTCTCATAACTTCTCTTCAACGACAATTAGAAGTTTTACAATCACGGGAATCATGGGTAACAGCATTAGAAGTTCGACTAGGAGGAGGGTATTCTAGCGCTAACGCTAACCCATCCCTTTCCTTAGCTCCTGTTGGAAGTTCCTCAAGATCCTTATCGTCGGCATATAATACTGCACCTGAGTTTGTTCCAACTACCGTGAATCTTCCACAACCTGGGGTTCTTCCGTTCGTGGGGATCATGGAGATCGCCGTTTTACGATCTTGCTCCGACAGCCTTTTAGCACTCTTCAATGTCGACAGAAAATGCTGCACTTAATTCGCTTCCTACCACCATGAACCCTTCAGAACACAGGGCTTTTTCGACATATCCGAATATGTCAGATTACCAAGCTCGTTTGGAAGGATTTTCAGGGGAATCTTCTTAAGTGGGTTCTGTTGCGGAGGTTGCCGGATCCTCATATCCTAACCGAATAGTTTTAGGATATAATTCTTTTGATTATTCTTCTTCTGACCTCAGTGCTATTTGAATTTTGGTACTGATGATCGTCAATTTTTTTTTTACCTTTTTAGCACCCCTCCACCTCCACGTTTATCATTCAATAGCATACCGTTTAGCTTCTCCATAGCTGTTTGGGTAACCTTTTCTTCTTTATATTTCCATTATTCTTTCTTCAAACTCAAATTGGTCTCTTCATACCACCTTGAGTTTGAGGGGGGTGTTAGAATATCATTGGATCCAAAAATGCATTGGATCCTTTTCTTTTCTTTTTCCTTCTTTTTTCTTTTATATTTATTTCCCTTTCATCAATTGTTATAATTAGTTTTCCCTTTGTAATAGTATATATTTTTTTAGTCTTGTATTGTTAATCGAGTAAGATTGTAACAGCAATGGTAACCCATTTGGGATTATTGTAGCTCATTAATTTAATTTCTCCATTGTTGTATTGTATAATTTAACAATATATATATTGATAATATAAACCTAAAGGCATTGTTTTCAAAACCATCATTTTGAGCTTTTGCTTTGGAGAATGATACCTAATGGACTTTTAATATCTGATTTCAAGAATTAAAGAACTTGTAGTTGGAACCTTTTTAATATACACATAACTAGTTAAGTATCCCATGGAATATGTGAATGCTAATTCTTTTTCCGAATTTGATGTGAAACGTAATGGGACACACAATAGGTATCAGTGGAGCGAGATTATTAATGTCGACTAAAGATTAAACAAGTCGAGTGACAGGGTGAGGGGTGGTAAAAAAGACCACGCTGGAGACAGAAGATCTTGGTGTTTCAATTCCTTCACGATCTCCGCCAACAGTGCTAGTCTCTCTTACAAGCCCAGTCACGGTATTTCTCATTCACATTCAATTTGAGCTTTTACGGCCAGGTTTAGGGTTTGTACAAGTCTTAAGCTTTCGATTAAAAGGTTTCATATTCTCTAACATTGGGTTCAACTGGTTTGAACATGAGCCAAACTGGATCAATTTGATGGACGTTTTCCCCTCTGTTTCAGCTCCATGGAGTGGGTAACAACATAAGCAAGAATAAGAATCTTGACTGCCATGTCAAGAAGGATGAGCAGGAACAAGTAGATCGTCGGCTCCACCTTATTCTTGCTATCGTCTTGATCTTGTACTTTAAATTGAGAAATAGCCAAGATGCTCTCCTTCATTGAGTTTCGCTATCTCTCTCTCTCTAATTTCAGTTGAGTGTAGTAGGGGTGGGTTCGGTTCGGTAACCGAATCGAATAATACAATACTGAACCGAACCGAATATTTCGATAATGCAAAATCCATAACCGATCCCGTATCGAATTAAAGTCAGTAACCGATGTTGTGGTAACCGAAAATTCGGTTTGGTATAAATATAATTTCGGTAATACCGAAAATCCTGCATTTCTTAATTTGGGCAACTAAGCAAATTATGTATATGTTCACCAACCACACACAGTCACACACTGCTGCCAATAGGCAGCAGTTATACACAGCCACACACATTTTACATTTATACACGCATTGACACACTCACACACATTCAAAGGCACAAAGCAATTAAACAGAGACTGCTGCCAGCCCACACACAGCAGCAGACCCGGCACACAGAGCAGCAGCACACAGCAGTGCACACAGCAGCAGACCCACACACAGCAGCAGAGTGGAGGGGAGAGAGCGGAGGAGAGACTGAGAGCAAAACGATTCACAGTTAAACTGTGAACTGAAGTCTGTCACGTGAGGTGAAGGAAATTAGGAATGGACTATTTTATTTATTTATTTATTTATTTTTTAAAATTTTGGTTCAGTTCGGTTTTACCGAACCTTCTACCCAACTTACCGTTTTCTACCGTCTAAATTTTGGTAACCGACATTCGGTTACCATTAAAAGTGGGTTCGGTTCGGTTCAGTATTTTTTATGCGTCGGTTCGGTTTTCGGTTTTTTGGTAAAAAATGCCGGCCCTAGAGTGTATTGTGCTAATTCTGACAATTGGATAATTGATTTGAGTAAAATGCCGATGTGATTTCTATCTGTTGTATTCCTTTGGAGTGGAATAAGAGGAGTTGACTTGGATTTCTGTTAATTGTGTGTTGTCGTCTCGTATACTGCTGGGATAGTAATCTGTGAGAAATTGGGAGAAAATTGTAACGAAGGATGAGATATATGATTCTTACTTCGAACATTAGTTGTCACTCCATCTCCTAGGAGAGACAATTTTGATTAAAGCTTGGTGTGATTTCAATTTTAGTGGCTTTTTGACATCTTGAGCAACATACTAAATAATGGGTTGAAAAACCAGATGTATCAAAACTGGTTTCTCATGCATATATGCAAGATGAAATTTCAGAACTTTTAGGAGCATTTGGATCTCAATTACGTAGCTGTCCACATGGGTCATTTTCAATCAGTGGATAATGCTGCTTTGATCTCAATATTGCGAACTGTAGATTTGCAATTTCAAGCAATGATATATGTAGGAGAAATTAGCAGTTCTCATTCTCCGCTCCAACAAATGTGGTGCATTTTCTTTTGGACTAAATAACTTTCTCCAAGGGGTTGTTTGTTTGCACTTTGCACCACTTAAATCTAAAAACTTTAAAGTTTATAGATTTAATTGGTTTTAAAGTTGTTTGTTAATCAAAAAAATTAAGTGCCGCAACTTAATTTTTATCACTTAAAACTAAAAATTTTTATCAAAAGTTTAAGTGGTAAAGTTAACACTTAAAACTGAAAACTTAATTTTAAAGAGTTTAAATACCTTTTTTACCCTCTACTCTAATTTCTCTCCCTTCATGTCCTTATTAAACTAGTTCAACACTAATACTTCTACAAACCCCTAGTCACAAGCAACAAAACAAGTACACAGCGGCTGCTTATTAACGATCATTATTATTTCTAAAGAAATATGGTAATTGAAGCAACACTAAACCGGAAGAAAGGGATATATACCAATCCTTATTAATTTGCATATACACACCGATGAGAAATCCAATAATTTTTGAAATAAGTAAATTACAACAATACCAAGTGATCACAACTCAAACAACATAAGATGTGCTTTCAACCGTCAAATGGGCAATGCTCAAATTAGTAAGTCATAAATTTTATTTTATGAATTTTTGCATTTGGAGAAGTAATGGTGATTAGTAATTTTCATAAATGAAATGAGTTAGCTTGGTTAGAAAGTGTAAATTATAAGGTCTTTTTTATTTTCATTTAAAATCATGCGATTTAAATAAATTAATAAGTGCAAAATTGTCGTATTAAAAAAAAATCAGTTTTCAAATATATTATATTCAAATAAATAACATTTTTTTTAAATATATTTTTCAAAATTAAGTAAATAATTTTTTTAGTTTCAATTTTTAGTTTTTTAATCAAATTCCACCTAAATGATGTCATTTAAAATTGTTTTGAAAGAAAAGATTTAAGCGCATTAATTGGCGTTCATAAACCACCAAGCCGTCCGTGTGGTGCATGCCTGACGCCGCTTAAATAGCGCGTTGCGATAGAGCCCAAGTGCAGGCACGTCAAGTTGTAATATAGTCTCGGAAGTCCGAGTGTCGAACCACAGGGATAAGTGAAAAGGAATGGAATGGATTACGGATTAAGTGGTTTTCAGATTTTGTGTGAGTTGGATTTGTTGTGAAACAACGTAAATGTAAAACGGTTGCGAAAATTAATAAGAAAGCACTAAGGTAGGTGGAGATTAGTTACGATTTAAGAAACGGTGATCATTAGCTCATACTAAGATTACAACACAAGGATTCTCGAGAAATGGGGAATGTTGGTGTATCTCTCAATAGCAAAGGGTGCGACGCTAGGCGACTCATTCCCGAATTGAAGCTATATCAAGAGAGAGACAAACGACATTCCACCAAAGACGAGGTTATCATTCCTACCTCTTAGCTACGGGTGTGAAGCAAGGCAACCCATTCCCGATGAAGCTAATCCGAGATAGATATGACAAACTCATCATAAAAAGATTTAACATTAAGCAAGTGTGGTAATCTCATGATTTAAAGAATGAAAATTAAAAAGTAAATCCAAATAATGAAACGGAATGAAGTTTATGGGATAAATTTGTCATCTCATCTTTTATCATTTATGGTAGAAAACAAAGAGTCTAAGTATCACATAAAGTGTAAGAAGCACTCAATGTATCAATAAATGAATCAAAAATGAGATTAACAAATTTATAATCCATCTATGGAGTTTTAAGAACTATTCATAATTTCTACGAAGAGGGAAAAGCTCCATGGATGGGGGAAAAAGACTACAAGCTTTCTAGAACCATATAAATATGTTGTATGTTCATTAACAACCAAGCACTAAATATACAAGGCATATAAAGTCTTACTTTATTATGAATATACCTAGAAAGCTTGTAACAATGGAGGAAATGAAGAAGAAAATGATTTACAACTATTTTTCAATCTTTAAACATGGATTGAGCCATAAATCACCGAATATTATATCGCAAACAACCTTCGTAACCTTAGTAATAGACTACTCCATAATAGATGCAAGAACAAATATTATAGAAGAAAAATCATTCTTACAAATTAAAAACTTACAAGAGAAATGAAGAACAACACCACAATGAGCTCTCACCTCTCTCTCGAACTCTAAGTGTAAAAAAACTAGATATCTTAGCCTAGAAGCTAAGAATTAAATATATATTAAAAGGTTGCAAAATATCTAACTAAATATCTAAAATAGCTTGAACCACTAAAATAGCCCATTTTGGGTGTGAAATGGACAAGTTGTCAGGGCCATGATCGATCATGGTTATGCCCATGATCGATCATGGAAGTGTTCTGCCAGAAAAAATGGTTCCATGATCAATCATGGTTATGCCCATGATCGATCATGGACATGCCTATGATCGATCATGGTTATGCCCATGATCGATCATGGTTATACCCATGATCAATCATGGTTCTGGAATTTCTTCACTCAGCACTTTGCAAGCCTCCAAGCTTGCTCTTGATCACTTCATGCAATGCCATTGTATCCCAATCCTACAAACACATGGAATACTACAAAATACACACCACTTTGGCCATGTTAGATACAAAACTCGCTAAAGCACTAATCTCGAGATAAGTGGATAATTAGGCAGAATTAAAGCAACAAACGCGTCAAGCGACTCCGGGAAAGAGCTTAAACATGACAATATTATGCGTTTGTCAATGCCAGTTAAGTTATATGAGCGGCAAATTTTGGTACATAAATTGGCGCAATGACAAGCATGCAAATAGCATTCAATTCATGCGGATTCTTATGAGATGGCCAACCCAACATCTGGTGTCATCAACAATAGCTCAGCGTTGGAGAGAAGCTCCACGCCTCTGTAAGATCACCACCGGCCTCTTAACCACCCCCAATTCCTACCTCCACAATGCCATCCTTCACATGTACGCCACGTGCGGCACCTCTTGTTCTGCCCGAAAGGTGTTCGACGAAATTCTCCTCCGTCACAAAGACACAGTGGATTGGACCACCTTGATGGGTTATTACACCTCAACTGGAATGGCCAGAAATCCCTCCTCCTATTCATTGATATGCAAAAACACTGCGTGTTGCCTGACGCCATCACCTTGGTTTGTGTGTTCAACTCGTGTGCACAATTAAATGACAATTTCTTTGGGGCTCAGGGACATGTTTGTATGATCAAAATTGGTTTTGGTTCGAGTGTTAAAGCTTGTAATGTGGTTATGGATGTTTATGTGAAGTGTGGTAGAAGGTTTTTGATGACATGAAGGAGAAAACTGTTGTTTCTTGGACTGTACTTTTGGAGAGTGTGGTAAGTGGGAAGGTTTAGAAAATGGAGGTTGCTGTTTAATGAAATGCCTGAAAGAAATGAATTTGCCTGGACTATAATGATTGTGGGTTACGTTGAGTACTGTTGGTTCACCCGTGAAGCTTTTAAGCTTCTTGACGAAATGTTATTTAATTTGGGACTTGGTTTAAATAATATGACCGTTTCTTCCTTGTTATCTGCTTGCACTCAGTCCGGTGATTTGATGATGGGCAGGTGGTTGCACGTCTATGTTTTGAAGATGTTAGAGAAAGAGATAGATATAATGGTGGGTACGTCTTTGATCGATATGTATGCAAAATGTGGTAGGATCAACATTGCATTTCATATTTTCAACAAAGTGACTAACAAGAACATTGTAGCCTGGAATGCTATGCTAGGTGGACTAGCAATGCACGGTCGGGGTAATCTTGTGTTGGATATCTTCTCTCAGATGATTAAAGAGGTCAAGCCCGATGATGTCACCTTTACATCTATGTTAACCTTGTGTAGTCACTCAGGGCTAATCGACCAGGGTCATCACTATTTCTATAGCCATGAATCTTCGTATAGCATAAACCCTTCGATGGAGCACCACGCTTGCATGCTAGATCTTTTGGGCCGGGCAGGAAAATTAGATGAAGCAGAGACTCTCATAAGAGCAATACCAATTGTCCCTAACAAGGTTGTGCTAGGTTCCCTTTTAGGGCCCTGCAGTGTCCAGAAAAAGCTTGAGCTAGGTAAACGCCTTATGCAAGAGCCAATCCAAATCTATCCACTCAACACAGAATATCATATCCTTCTTTCAAATTAAATATGTACGCTTTTGCAAGTAAGCAAGAAGGGGCTAATTCTCTCCGCAAGATTCTAAAAGACAGAGGTATTCGAAAGATACCCGGGATAAGTTCTATACATGTTGGAGGCCAAGTCCATCAATTAGCGTGGGAGACAAATCACACCCACAAACAAGAGAGATATATCTAGCGTTAGGTGAGATTATCCGAAGGCTGAGATTGGCCTGTTATGTACCCTATACTAACTCACAAGTATTTTCTGGTTTTGGTAAGGATAATGAGGATAAGCAGGAAGAGAAAGAGCAGGCATTATTCTTTCACAGCGAGAAGCTAGCGGTTTGTTTTGGGCTAATGAGTACTGGAGATGGTGCGTCAATTTATATTTTCAAGAATCTACAAATTTGCCAAGATTTTCACTCTGCAATGAAGATTGTTTCTGCAGTATACAAAAGGGATATTGTGATTAGAGATCGCAGTCAGTTTCATTGTTTCAAGCAAGGTTCGTGTTCTTGTACGATTATTGGTAACCCTTCACTGCATCGTGTTGAAGAAGGTGAAAAGGAATAGCCTTCTTGCTTTATCATTAGTTGTGTCAATTTGTAGCTATTTATTTTAACTTCTTTTTGTAGCCAATGCCAACAATTCCTTGCTTTGGGTTAAAAGATGCCCATAAATATCGGGCATGTTTGAATATAATGAGAAGTGGGAAAAGAGATAGGTGATAATGCAAGGTGTCTTCCATCTTTTCATTATTTTACATGAAAGAATTTTTTTTTAATCGCCTTCCAAGTTATTGGATTTCATGATAAAATAATAAATAATAGAATATCTGACCAATAAAAAATAATCAACTGTATTTAGTGAAAGGTTATTGAAGAAACGGAGCCCCGCCTGACCAATTGACATTGCATCATGCAATAATAGCTTTCCTATCCAAACTCTCTAAACCTAATTTCTAACCTAAAAATGGTTTGAAAAATTAAAACTTTGGTGAACTATATGGGATAAAGTAGCAAAATTAGTTCTGAAAATTTTATGAGTTAGCATTCTGTTTAGGGTCAAATTATCCATATTTAATTGTAAATCGAAATGAAAAGTACACAAGGGGATGTAGCTCAAATGGTAGAGCGCTCGCTTTGCATGCGAGAGGCACGGGGTTCGATCCCCCGCATCTCCAAACTCTCTTTTTGTTTTTCTCTAAAATTCAAACCCAACCCTAAAATTCCATGAAACAGCCCTAACAGTTCAAAAATCTAATCACAAAAACCTTGAACTTGTTGATCAATGTTTTGGTAACTCCCATCATAAAGCTTTTCTCAGCCTACTTTTCTCCCTCTTGAATTCACTATAATCAACAAGCAAGCTACCATTCATTCCATCCTTCAGGTTCTCCATCAATCTCTTCAGCACCTATTCACAAATGCATATTCAGACGTCTTAATTAATCCTTTTCTCTTACTGGTAAATCACTGAATTCTCATTTCTACTTGATCACTAGCTACATAACAACTTTCAACTACGAGGGCATTAATTATTAAGAAATAGATTTGTATTGATGGTATAACCGACTCTGCAACGTGTCGACGAATATCTTCGGGGACAAAATCAAGCACAGGAGGATGAACAAAGCTCATTTTGATCTGTAATTGACCTCTTAGCCGGCTTTCCTTTCCATGTCTGTCTGGGTACAATGCTCCATCAACACCAAGGGAAAAATGGGATGGCTTGAGAATTTCATCTATCCCTTGGAGATCCCATCTTATCTGCATAAAATATATATATATACACGCACATAAAAACATACAATCTTAAGCTCCAAAACAGAGTCCATCAGCGATAGTTATCTATAAAAAAACTTACAATCTTAAGCTCCAAAACTTTGGAGATATGACAAGGGACTCCAGCAGGGTAATCCTTCCCTTTTGATTTACATCTCAGTCTCATGTCAATTATCGGGCGGGCATTGAGGAATAAGAACTGAATAGGTAACATATCAATTCTCCACTCTTCCTGCATGTATTGAAAGATAATCCAACATCAACCCGCACAGACCAATCTTATAATGTGATTTACCACCTCTAGCTATTTCTTTGCAAAATTGCAAAATACTACATTACATTGCAAAAACACGCCTTATTGACTACTATTGTTGAGATTTGAGAACATGTTTGGGATGACTTCTCCTACCTCAAAATGAACACATATATATAGCCTCGAACCAAGTACTCAAGAGAGTAATTATTGATAAACCAGAAAGTGCCCCTTTCAAGTAATTAAGATATATATGCCTTTAAGGCTCAAACAAAACTTTCAATTGATGTAGAGTTTAAATTTTATTGAAACTCTAGAATGAAGGGGCGAATGACAGAATAAGCTCATTTGGAATGTAATCTTGGATCCATTCTCGTGGATTGACAGTTTCATCTTCTCTATCTTAGACTTATTTTCTCAAAGTGGAAATAAATTTTTTTTTTCTAACACAAAGCTCCTCTTGCTACTGGTTTTTGGTTGGAGGAGGAGCTTTGCATGACCAAAGAAAATAATGGCGCGCATGTTCTAAAACACTCCTCTAAGTATGTTGATCTTAGGTTATACAATAACTGATATCTCTCTATGTATACTAAGGAAGAAAGGTTTTTGAATCATAATCATGTATAAGGAAACAAGATTGGAGGTTTCCGATGAAAGATCCTCTTTTGAAGGGTTGAGATGAAAGATGCATAAGGGTAAACGATTCATAATTGGCTATATCATATCAGTTTGAAGTTTTAAACAGTGGATGCACAATTAAGGAAGACTAACAATAAGAATCAAAGAACATTAACATGCAATTATAGAGGAGAAGCTAGCTTAATTAATTAATTAGGTCCATCCGTCAATTGTATTATGCGCAATTAATTATGAAATATATAGCCCCTTAATTTTAAAGCAATTAGGTGATGGAGGGAAGTTGAAGTATGTCAATCAATAGGGCGGTGGTGTTAATAAAATTTCCATAAACGTATACACTAATTATTATATATATATGTATGTATGTATGCATACCTCATTGAGGCGTTTGGTTCTTTGTTGATGGGGGAAGATAGCTCGAAAGACTCTGGGCTTATTGTCCAAATAACTATCAAAAGAGGCCTGTCGTGCCATTTCCAAAATTTAGTCTCCTCTAAAATTAACAAATCCCTTGGAGCGAGCGAGAGATCAAAGAGAGGATAAATAGAATACACTTACGAAAGGGGACTCAGAGAGAGGGTTATCAGTGGCAATTGTGGAAGAGTAGGTAGAAGAGGGTGTAACCATCATTGCTTTTGATTCAAAAAAGCTGCAACTTCTTCTTCTTCTTCTCATCAACAAAAGGTGGCATTGCTGCTGCTTCTTTGGCTTACTCCTCCACCTCCTTCCGTTAATGCTAAAATGCGCTCCTCCTTTGTACTGCATTGACATGATCAGACTAGTGGTGTTGTTCTGCCATGGACGAAAAAATGCTGCAACCTCACCCATTCTCTGTGTGTGTGTGTGCGTGTGTGTCTAGCAGCTGCTGCTGATGTTGTAAGGCAGAGGGAAAAGAGTAAGGGGAAAAAGACATTATATAATTGTAGGCGCTTCATCAGTTTGGTCTTACTCACGTGGCCACTTCATCTTACAAAACTCAAATACATGACTAATTAGCAAAAATAACTTCTAAATTTTGATTCAAATCTCTCACTTGTCCCTAAAGTTTAATTTTCAGTTAAAACATTCTTATATTTTCTTAATTTGGTTGAAATATCCCTAAAGTTTATAATTTCGGTTTAAGCATCCTTAAAGTTTCAAGTTTCATTTGAAGCATCATTAATGTTTTTAATTTCAGTTGAGGTATCCAAAAAAAAACCCTTAAAAGAGTGGCTCATGATAATCACGCTCGTTTTTCATCCATCTTTTTAATGAGTCATCCAGTTTTGGACGAGTGATGGAAATTAGAAACTTTAAGAATGTTTCAACCGAAAATTAGACTTTAGATATAAGCGAGGGACTCGGGTCAAACTTTAGGGGCCATTTTTGTTAATTATCCCGAATATATATATACACACATATATATTATTATCTACAATTATTATTTACTTTGTAAATTTTATGCAATACATAATTATAAGAAACGTAATTTATTTGTGTGACAATTTGAAAATATGTTAAATGATTTGGTAAGATTTTTTTTATATTTTTTAGTGGTAAAAGGGAAAAAAAATCTTATAAAAAAATTTGAAGACATCCATATATAAAAATAAATATAAGGTAGAGAGCATGTCAATGCTTAATACAATAAATGATAAGCAACATCTTAATGTGGTTTTGGTACATACACACATCATTAGCCATAAGCAATATCTTAACGTGGTTTTGATACCTAGAAATTAGGTAGAAGGTCTTCCTACACATTGATTTTTACCAAAACTCCAATGAATAATATTTTTTTGAATGAAGGGCCTATTTTTAATTGGTAATTAGTGTAAGAGGCCTATTTTATTTTATATTTTAAATGAAGGTATTTGAATAAATTTAAATATCATTTAATTAATAAAAACATGTTATATATTACCTAAATTACCCCCTCTTTATGAAATTTGCACAAAAAATATGAATATTGCAGTGAAATATGGACTGCAATATGAACTTTGCACTAGAAATATGGACTGCAGAGTTCACATTGCAGTAAAATATGGACTGCAATATGAACTTTGCACCAAAAATATGGACTGCAAAGTTCATATTGCAGTAAAATATGGACTGCAAAGTTCATATTGCAGTGAAATGTAGACTGTAAAGTTCATATTGCAATCCATATTTTAATGCATATTGGTATTTTTTAGTTTATTTTAAGGGTTGGGATGTCATTTTATAATGAAAAAAAAAACACATGTCATATTATTAATAAAATAAAAAATAGGCCATTTATTTACAAAAAAAATATTCATTGGCTTTAGTGTAAAAATCTTTCTCTAATAAGACCATTTTTTTAATTGTCCCGTTTTGATACATACACGCTTCAGTAGCCTAAAGTTTTCTTTAAAACAAACAAATTGAACGGAAATTTCAATATTTGTTCACAAATGCAATACTCGCTGCGTGACATGTCACCACATAAACTATACACTCCAATTTGATATTCAAACATTTGAAAATATTAGCTACAATACATGTGCCTTTAGTGGTGCAGCTAAGAATTTGGTTAGGGGAGGCGAATTTCAAATTATACAAAAGCATATTTAAAGTAATAAAATTTGAACATAAATATAATAGTATTTGTTGGTGCGAAAATTTAAAACATGTTTGTTTCCAACCACACAGTCAAATGAGCAGGTAATGATTAAAGTAATCGTGGTGTGTGGCACACGTCAGCAGAGGTAGCCACCTGCCCTCCTGTAATTGGTTCATGAGGTGAAATAACTATTTTCCCCTATGAACAATTAATAAAACTTTACACAACTCAAATAGCGAATGTGAATATTTTGAAAAATTACAATAATACAATGCAAACATAATAGTGTTAATAATATTATGCAAGTAATCAAGAAACTCAACTAATATTACGCAAGTAATCAAGAAATAAAATTATATTTGATATTAAAAAGTAGATCTAAAAAAAGGATTTACTTTGGTAGTATTGAAAAATGGGTAAAAATATGTTTTTGAACCATTTTGAGGGTAATTTTCAGTAGGACCTCACACTTAGTTATGAAAATTTAATATATATTATGTTCTCATCCGTGAGGTTATTGAAATCATATATTTATTCGCTCAAATTGCTTGAGGGGTGAATGAGAATTATCACCCAAAGTGAGTTAATTGAAATAGAAAAATTGAATGAAAACGAGTAAGTCTCACATGGAAAGTTTGTGGAAAAATTGATGGTTTTACAATAGATCAACTCTTATGAGTTTGCTAAGCATTTAAAAAAAGAAAAGAAAAGACTCATGATGAACCATGCGTATCGTTGTGTGCCTGCACTTGTGGACTCATCCCTATATATATAGTTTTGCTACTTTCACCCTCTAGTATAAGTTTATGCACACAAAGTCCATATATAATATTTTTCCAAAAAAAATACTCCATATATATAAAGAATAAATCAAAACCAAGTGGGGTTGCTTTCCCATTATCCCAAGTGGCTTCACCCCTTTGTGAGTTACACGTGATTTTTGTGAATATACTATATATCTTTTGGCATTCAGTCTCAATACACTTGTACTGTTTCTAATTATTCCTTAACTATTTTTTAAATCTATTCACTATATATATATATATATAAAAATCCAGTTTTAGGGCCCATTTTTACTAATTAGCCATATAACTAAAAGAAAAATAAATTTAAAAGTCATTATCATGTAATTACTTTTGTTAATAAGTACCTTGCTATATATATATAATGGATAGATGCCAGCTACATTAATTAGCCTAACTAATAGTGTGACATAGAACCATAAATACAAAACATATGGCTGAAATTAAGACATTGCTCTACCTATCTAATTACAGCCCCTCGCTGTCATAAGCCTAATTGATTGTCTTCTTTCTACTTCAACTTTTTTTTTCCTTGGACCAGACCAGTGGCGAAGCCAGAAAATTGAGCAACAGGGGGCGAAATTTAATCGAAAATCAACACACACTATATCATATTTAAAGCCATAAAATTTGAATGCAAACATAACACTATTAATAATAAAAGTTCATACAACTTAAATAACAAATGCAAACAATTATGATAAATTATAATAACATTCTATGATTTTTCATATTGGTGAATGGTGGTAGTAAAAAAATGGTGTAGATATTTAATTAATTAGGTTTAATATTAACAAATTGTTCTTTAAGATTTTGTATCTTACAGTTAGGTCCCCTCAAGTTTATTTTTATGCACATAAGTCCCTAAAAAGTTTTTTTTTTTACAAAAAAAAGCCCCAACCCAAGGAGGGGCAGCTGCCCCCCCTGCCCCTACATAGCTTCGCCCCTGGACCAGACTTAACGGATTCTCAATTCAACCTGGAATTAGGTTGAGTTCACATGGTGATGCTCAATTAATTTCTTTTATTCTCTCTAAAAAAGTAAAAGAAACGTAAAATATTAAAACAAAATGAATCTATAACTAAACAAATGTAATATGTGATACTATATATAACGGGTACCTTGTTATAGAGTTATGACTTAAAGAGAGATTCCATCTCTTTAACATAAAGAAGGGATGATCATTTGGAGGGGTAATTGGATAAATCTTTTCATAAAATTTTGTAGAGATGGTCTATATTATGAGTAGATCACCTCAACCAAAATTCATAAAAAGTTAAACTTAGAAGAGGGTGAGATGATCATCAAAAACTTTAACGGCCGAAAATACACATATATATCAATTTTTCAAAACACTCACTTCTAGGTTGACTTTTTCTATGAATTTTTCTAGAGATTATCCGGTCACTATATATATCATCTCTACAAATTTTCATACAAAAATTTATCGATTTACCCCTTTTAAATAGTCATCCATTCTTTTTTGTTAAAGAGAAAAAATCCCGTCTAACTCCCCTACTATATATATAATGGATAGATGGTGGCTACATTAATTAGTTAGCCTAACTAATAATAAATAGTGTGACACGGAACCATAAATACAAAACATACAACATAAATTAAGACATCGTTGTACCCATCTAAAACCCCTCATAAGCCTAATTGATTTTCTTCTTTCTTCTTTTTTAACCGGACCTCGCTGACTCTCGGTTCAACCTATAATTACATTGAAGTGTTCATGTTCACATGGTGAGGTTCGATTAATTTGTTCTATTCTCTAAAAAATTTAAAATAAATATAATGTATTAAACTAAATGAATATACTATAACTAAACAAATTTAATCTTTGATACTATATATAATGGGTACCATGTTATAGAGGTAGGCTATAAGGAGGAATACCCCCTTTTTAATAAAAAAGATGGGATGATCATTTGGAGGGGTAATTGGATGAATATTTTTTCGTAAAATTTTGTAGAGATGATTTAAATTATGAGTAGATTACCTCCACCAAAATTCATAAAAAAATTAAACCTAGAAGTGGGTGAGATCATCAATAAAATTAACGGTAAAAAATATACATATATATCAATTTTTCAAAACACTTACTTCTATGTTGACTTTTCTAGGAATTTTTGTGGAGATTATCTAGTCACTACTCAAATCATCTCTAAACTTTTTTATAAAAATATTCATCGATTTACCCTTCCAAATAGTTATCCAATCCTTTTATGAAAGAGATAGTTCCTCTTTATAGCCTAACTCCCTTATTATATATATAATGGATAGATGCCGGCTACATTAGTTAGCCTAACTCCCTTATTATATATATAATGGATAGATGCCAGCTACATTAGTTAGCCTAACTCCCTTATTATATATATAATGAATAGATGCCGGCTACATTAGTTAGCCTAACTAATATTAAATAGTGTGACATGGAACCTTAAATACAAAACATACGGCTGAAATTAAGACTTCGCTCTACCCATCTAAAACCCCTCAATGTCATAAGCCTAATCGATTGTCATCTTTCTTCTTCCTTTTTTTTATTAGACCTAGCTAACTCTCGATTTAACTTATAATTACATTTAAGTTTTCATGTTCACATGGTGAGGCTTGATTAATTTTTTCTATTCTCAAAAAATAAAAAGAAAAAGAAACGTAAACTCTTAAAACTAAATGAATATGCTATAAGTAAACATATATAATATGGGATACTATATTAAATGGGTACCATGCTATAGAGTTAAGCTATAAAGAAAGATTCTCTCTCTTTAACAAAAAAAAAAAAGGAATGATCATTTGGAGGGTTAATCTGATGAATTTTTTCATAAAATTTTGTAGAGATGATCTATATTATGAGTAGATCAACTCCACCATTTTATAAATAAATTAAACCTATAAGTGGGTGAGATGATCGTCAAAAAATTTAACGGCTGAAAATATACATATATATCAATTTTTGAAAACACTCACTTCCAGGTTTGCAATTATTATGAATTTTTGTGGAGATAATCTAGTCAATATATAGATCATCTTTACAAATTTTTATAAAAAAAATTATCGATTTAACCCTCCAAATGGTCATTCTTTCAGTTTGTTAAAGAGAGTGAATCTATCTTCATATCCTAACTCCCTTACTATATATAATGGATAGATGCTGGTTACATTAGTTAGCCCAACTAACAGCAAATAATGTGACTTGGAACCATAAATACAAAACAAACGGTAGAAATTAAGACATCGCTCTATCCATCTAAAATCCCTCTATATCATAAGCCTAATTGATTGTCTTCTTTCTTTTTTTTTTTTTTTTTGGGACCTAGTTGACTCTCAACTGAACCTAGAATTCACTACAAGAAAAATGATAATTAGTGGAAAATTTTTAGTGGGGGAGCATAGTTTTCCCACCAAAGAGCACTTTTTGCAACTAATTCAGCAATTCCCACTAAAAGATGGTCAATGCGCACACTAGTTGTGGCGAACTTATTTTTCCCCACCAATTTTGCCACCAATAGTATGGTGAGAAAAAAAAATGATTTTGCGCCAAATAAATTGTAGAATTTGTAGCAAAATAAGAAATTTCCCACTAAAAGCGATCTTTAGTGAGGACAAACATTTTCCCACTAAAAGGAAAATGCAATTAGTGGGGAAACTTAAAATCACTACTAATGCGGTTCAATTGCAGGGAAACAAGATAGCCACAAAATATCTCGGTGACAATTAATAAGGAATTGTGTAGTGGGGATAATAATGTCCCCACGAAAAGAACATTTTGTAGCAAATTCAATAATTCTCACAAAAGCTCTTAATTATATGTACTATTTGTGGGGAAAATAAAATTTGCCACAAATTTTGCAACACTTTTGGCGGAAATGGGAAAATTTTGGAGTTGGCACCAAAATAAATTGTATTATTAGTAGGGAAATATTAAATTTTCCAATATTATGTTTAGTGGGGAACATAATTTTGCTCCTAAAACATGTTATTTTCTTTTTGATTAATGTAATTAAAAATATATTAATTTTTTAATCCCTTTTTATTATTAAAGAAACACAAAAGTGCGAATCTATTACATGTAATAAAAAAGAAATTTTGGCTATATAAAAGTAGATACATGTACATAAACAAAGAATAACCGAATCTAATTTATACATAAATCTGATGACTGATGTCACTTCAATCTAATTTGTGTCGGATATTTTAAAGAAATCCTAATTTGTCTATCCAAATTCATTAAGCCCTTTGATTACCAAATTAAATATGAATATATACCAATCCTTAGTTAGACATAATTCTTCAATTTTTGGATAAGATCGGGTATTCAGGTTAATTTAAGAGAAAATAAATAAATTAAGATTGTATTTGATATATATATATATATATATATATATTTTAAATAAATTAATGATGAGATTCAATGGTTATTTTGGTAAAGGGTTTGCATTTTGGCGACCTGCATGATAATTCACATTCTTAACAACTAGGTCAAACCTAAATATCTTTTTTTGACACAAATTTAACAAATAAGAATACAACTTATTCTTTATAATGACGAACCAAAATACACTAATTAAGCAATACACTTATTAATCCCTCTGGGGACAATGACGCAAATGGCGAATTCAGACCGAAAATAAGGATTAGAAAAAAGAGCTCAAGAGTGGTTGGATAATGATAGAGGCATAAACCTTGTTAATTATGGTTAGTTTCAAATCCATTTTGGCTATGTTTGGTATATATAGCATATTAGGAGGTTGTATATGATTAAGAATTTTCATCTCGTCTTATGTTTGCGTGGCTCCGAATATAATAAAATACTAGATAAATATTTATATTTGGTGGCTTATAGCACAAAACATTCTAACATAATAATCCCACGTACCTTAAAGGTGAGATTAATTAATGTAGTATTTGATATCTTATATATCCAGTGAGTCAAATGGAACCTTACGATATAGTTTCGTTTAAGAAGGTTACCCAACCTATTACAATTTTTAAATAAGATATTCTTGATTAGAATTGTTAAAATAATAATAATAATAATAATAATAATAATAATAATAATAATAATAATAATTGTTATAGAAATTAACGTATATCTATGTACGTATATATACCGTCCCATTCTCTTAAGAACTGTCCTTAAGTTAGTTAACTGATTAGCGCATAATATTGTCATGCATAAGCTCTTTCCCGGAGCCGCTTGACGCGTTTATTGCACTAATTCTACCTAATTATCCGCTTATTTCGAAATTAGTGTCTTAGCGAATTTCGTATCTAATATTGCCTCGCTAGGTGTGCTTTTGTTGTGTTTCTATGTGTTTATAGTCACAGGATGCAATGGCCTTCGAGGAATTGATCAAGTGCTAGCAAAAAGCTTGCAAAAGTGCTTATTGGAAGAATTTCCAGAACCATGATCGATCATTTCCATGATTGACCATGGTACAAAAATCATCATCAGGCAGACCACACCATGATCGATCATGGCCTGGCGGGGACAGCCACCAACTACTACTTTTAGCCTATTTTTTTGAGATTTTTTCCTAGAGATATTTTTCTTTGTTTATTTTATTAGTTTTTGTACATCTTTGGCTAGTTTTTAGTCCAAGGGAAGGAGGTAGATATTACTATCTTGATTTTCACACCCAAGTAATAGAGAGAAGGGAGAGCTTTTGAGTATTGTTTTTCATTTTCCCTCGTAAGTGTTTAATTTGTAAGAATGATTTCTTCTTCTATAATATATGTTCTTACATTTATTATGGAGTAGTCTATTACTAAGGTTATGGAGGTTGATTGCGATATGATTTTCGGTGATTATTAACCCAATCCATGTTTAAAGTTTGTTAAATATTTGTGATTCTTTTTCTTCTTCAATATCTTCATCTTACAAGCTTTTTAGATATTGTCATCTAAATATTAGACTTTATATGCCTCGTATAGTTAGTTCTTGTTTGTTAATGAAAATATAACATATTTGTATGGTTCTAGAATGCTTGTATTCTCTTTCCCCCATCCATGAAGCTTTTTCCTCTTCGTAGAAATTATGAATAGTTCTTAAAACTCCATAGGTAGGTTATAAATTTGTTTAGCTTATCTCTGATTCATTTATTGATATATTGAGTGATTCTTACACTGTATGTGATACTTAGACTCTTCATTTTCTAACCTAAGTGATAAACTATGAGTTAACAAATTTATCTCATAGACTTCATTCCGTTTCATGGTTAGGATCCACATTCTAATTTTCATTCTTTAAATTATGAGATTTCTTATACTTGCTTTATGTTAAATCTTTTTACGATGAGTTTGTCATATCTATCTCGGATTAGCTTCATTGGGAATGGGTTGCCTTGCTTCACTCCCGTAGCTAAGAGGTATGAATGATGGCTTCATCTTTGGTGGAATGTTTGTTGTTTCTTTCTTGATATAGCTTCGATCCGGGAATGAGTCACCTAGTGTCATACTCTTTGCTATTGAGAGATACACCAACATTCCCCATACCTCGAGAAACCTTGCGTTGAAGTCTTTGTATGAGCTAGTGATCATTGTTTCTTAAATCGCAACTAACTTCCCAATACCTTAGTGCTTTTTTTGTTAGAGTGATATACTAAAAGGCATAATTTTCTTGTTGGTTTGGATATGTTATAAACTTGGTTTTGCTATTTTAATAAGAATCTTTATGGGCAATGGTTGCATTATATTATTTATTTAAATATTGTGCATGTGTGTCTTTTATTCCATATAGTAGATGATTTGGTGTGTAGAGTATAGCTTACACACAGAAGATCATATCATCGGTTCTTGTGGAATATAAGTTTAATGTTTCACAATCTTAGATGGAATTGGACACCCATCGGTAGGATTGTAACAAAAGTTTTAGTAGTTTATCTTAACTACAGGAAACAGTACAGTTTTAACTCGTTGCGCTAGTACACTTTGTGTGTATTGATTATGACCAGTTTGGATTAATTGTTTTTATACTAACTATATAAAACAATTTAAAATCCCATGGTTATTATGATTACTTATGATGGTGTCAAAATCTAGAAATAGATAATTAACCAATCAATAAGTGAATATCAGTGAATAAAAAAAATAAATGCGGTACAATAATGAACACATGACATTTTATTTTCAAGGTAGGTTCCCCCGGTAGTGCTTATGCTAATCCGGCAGTACGTCCTCATTTTGTGTGTACTGGCTTTATATTAGCTCAAAGGCAATTAACTTGGATGATAATACAAGAAACCAATCTCTCTCTAATTTCCTTAATTCTATTTATAAATATAGAATTAGGATTACAAATATTTCAAAAAGATAAATAAAATATATAGGAGAGAAAGTGTATAAGGGTTGTTGGTATTTTTTAGGGTATGAAAAGAGAGAGTATATGACTCTTCTATTTTTTGGGTTTATATCTATTGGAAGAGAAGGATGGTGTTGGATGAGAAGAAGGATGTGTTTTTGTTGTGTCTTGAATGAATGAATGGTGGGAGGTATTTATAGGTAAATGGAGTTAGGTGAGATAATTATTTAAAGGAAAGTGTGGAATATAATGGAGTGAGATAATTATTTAAAGGAAAGTGTGGAATATAATGGAGTGGGATAATTATTGAATGGAGTGGGATATTTATTTAAAGGAAAATGTGGAATATAATGGGGTGGGATAATTATTGAATGGAGTGGGATAATTATTTAAAGGAAAGTGTGGAATATAATGGAGTGGGATAATTATTGAATGGAGTGGGATATTTATTTAAAGAAAAGTGGAGAATAAAAAAGAAAGTAGAGAATATTATTTTTGTAGGCCAATGGTAAAATTATTTTTTACTTTTGTAGGCAAATGGTAAATTATTATTTACCCCATCAATTGCCCCCTATCCTTATCATTTAGCTCGAGTGAGCTGATTGGTGAGGATATCCTTCAATCCGGGAGCTAGTAGTAGCTCTAAGCTCTGATGTTCGAGATGTCTTAGGCCCGAATCCTTGACCATAAGTTTGTGGAGCTCAGAACATTAATGTGTAAAGCTAGCTAGACTTTAATCATTAGTCTTAGAGTTTCAGAACATCATTGTGTAAGGCTGGCTAGACGTTGATCTCGAGTCTTAGTTCAAGGAAGCTAGATCTCGGATGCTAGTCGTTGAGCTCGAAACATCAATGTGTAGAACTCGTTAAACATTGGATGCAAGTCGTAGAGCTTGGAACATTAATGTGTAAAGCTCGCTATGTTTTTGGTCATAAATAGTTTGATTCTTTTTGGCTAAGTCTTGAGTAGATTCATGCCCCCTTTTGACTTAGGCAAATTCTGACAATTTTTTCATTTAAGTCCTTGGTTTCTTAAAAGGAAAATTTGTTCTTTTTGGCTAAGTCTTGAGTAGAGTCTTGCTCCCTTCTAACTTAGGCAAATTGCTAAGTTTTGAGTAGAGTCTTGCTCCCTTCTAACTTAGGCAAATTGCTAAGTTTTGAGTAGAGTCTTGCTCCTTTCTAACTTATGCCAATTCTGACAATTTTCTCATTTAAGTCCTTGGTTTCTTAAAAGGAAAATTTGTTCTTTTTGGCTAAGTCTTAGGTAGAGTCATACCCCCTTCTGACTTAGGCAAATTCTGACAATCTTCTCTTTTGTTACCAGGCCTCTTAAGTTAGCAAATCGTCCTCTTTATGGCACACAAAATATTTCTTATACATTTCTACAAAAGAGCAACTATTACAATGATATAACCCGTCTTAATTCAAGGATAGTATCTCTTGAGGTGCTCTATGTTCCACGGTCGCATGAGCTCCATGCCATCCGCGGTCCTCAAATAGTAGGTGCTAGGTCGGCTGACCTTGGTGACCACATAGGGACCTTCCCACTTAGCAGCGAGTTTGCCATGTTCAGAAATCTTTGTTGCTATGGTCACTTTTCGAAGTACTAAGTCTCCAACATTCAGACTCCTGTGCTTGACCCTTTTGTTGTAACTCTTAATCATGCTTCTTTTATATGCCTCTTCTTTGATTCGAGCTTGCTCTCTTTTTTCTTCGAGAAGATCTAAGTTAGCCAGTAAGTTTTTATCATTATGAGTTGGGTCATGATAATTGACTCTGTAAGTTGGCACTCCTATCTCCACTGGAATGACTGCTTCTATTCCGTAGGTCAGGGAGAAAGGAGTTTCACCGGTTGGGCCCCTGATGGTGGTCCTGTAGGCCTATAGTACCGATGGGAGCTCTTCAGACCAGTTTCCTTTGGCATCATCAAGTCTCTTTTTCAATGAGCTTAGTAGAGTTCTGTTGGTGACTTCCACTTGGCCATTGGCTTAAGGGTGGATAGGTGAGCTGTAATGGTTCTCGATTCCATGCCCTTCACAGAAATCTCTGAAGAGGTCACAGTCAAACTGCTTTCCGTTGTCAGTGATCAGGATTTTTGGGAGACCAAAACGACAGATGATATTTCTCCACACGAAATTCTGAATCTTCATAGTGGTGATCGTTGTCAGTGCCTCAGCCTCAACCCATTTGGTGAAATAATCGATGGCCACAACTGCAAACTTAGTCTGTCCTTTGCCCAAAGGAAAAGGCCCTACTATGTCCATACCCCATTGAGAGAAAGGCCATGGGCTGCTGACTGGGGTCATAAGTTCTGCTGGGAGCTGCTGAATGTTGGCAAATCGTTGGCACTTGTCACATTTCTTTACCATTTCCTTTGCGTCTTGTAGGATAGTGGGCCAGAAATAGCCTTGTCTACCAACCTTGAGTGCTAGTGAGCGAGCTGCTGGATGCCCTCCACATAGACTCTCATGAATCTCTAGAAGGGTTGCTTGGGCTTGGTGTGGGTGTAAGCAGAGTAAAAAAAGGAGGACGTACCCCCTCTTGTACAGCGTTGCTTCGATGACCACATATCTGTTTGACATGTATTTTATTCTTTTGGCCATCTTTTCATCTTCGGGGAGGGTTCCGTTAGTGAGATAGTTTAAAATTGGATCAATCCAGCATATGCAGACCTGTACTGGGGCCGTATCTAACTCCAAGGGTTCATCTATGGCTTTTCTTTCCAAATACTCAACATGAACCCCTTTTGGTAAGTCCGAAGTCGTGGCAAGCTTGGCTAGGTGATCTGCCTTGTTGTTCTGAGCTCGTGGGACCTTAATAAAAATTAATTAGAGTACTTTTGAGCTGCCATTTTAACCTTCATCAAGTACGTGGCCAGGCCTTCTTCTTTCGTCATATTGTGCCCAAGTATTTGGCCGACTACTACCGCGGAGTCATTATAGACCACCATCTGCTTTGCTCCCAGATCACCAGCTATTCTCAGGCCCGAAATGATGGCTTCGTACTCAGCCTCGTTGTTGGAGGCCTTAAATAAGAATTTCAATGCTATCTTCAGGGTGTTAGCCTCAGGAGTGATTAGCACCAAACCAGCTCTAGAACCCTCTAGATTAGAAGCTCCATCGGCGTGCAAGACCCATATGGGTACTCCTGGTAACAAGTTCATTGAGGTGGTAGGGGTTGAAGTGTTTGAGTCTGGGAGCGGCAGTAGCTCTGGTGGCTCGCTAACCTCTTCTTCTGTGTAAGTGAACTCGGCTATGAAGTCTGCCACTGCCTGACCCTTGATCGAGGTTCGAGGCCGGTAGTTAATCACGAACTGCCCGAGTTCCACGGCCCAAATGGCCAAACGACCTGATTGTTCTGGCTTGTCTAGAATTCTTCGCAGTGGCTGATCAGTGAGCACATCTATGGTGTGGGCTTGAAAATAGGGTCTTAGCTTTCGAGATGTGATGAGCAGGGCATAGGCTAACTTCTCCAACCTTGGGTAGTTTAGTTCGGCAGCATGCAGAGCTCTACTCGTGTAATACACTGGTAGTTGAGTTCCTTCATCATTCTTCATCAGTACTGAACTAACTGTTGTTCGTGATACTGCCAAGTATAGACTCAGAATCTTCTCCTTTTTTGGTGAACTAAGGAGGGGAGGAGTTCCGAGGTATTGTTTGAGCTGCTGAAAAGCCAGCTCGCATTCTTCAGTCCACTCGAAGGCTTTCTTTAGAGTTTTGAAAAAAGGGTGGCCCTTGTCGGTTGCTCTGGAGATGAACCTGTTGAGAGCTGCCACTCTTCCTGCTAAACTCTGGACTTCTTTCGGTTTGGATGGAGATTTCATGTCAATAAGGGCTTGTATCTTCTCTGGATTAGCTTCAATTCCCCTTTGAGTGATCATAAGGCCCAAGAATTTCCCCCCTTTAACTCCAAAAGCGCATTTGGCTGGGTTGAGGGACACGCCGTTCTGTCTGAGTATTGCAAATGCTTCATTGAGGTCGGCCACATGGTTTAAGGCTTTGAGGCTCTTAACCAACATGTCATCAACATAAACCTCCATGTTTCTGCCTATTTGGTCTTTAAATAGTGCGCTCATCCTCTTTTTGCTCTTCTTTTGGTTACCCTTTGATAGGTAGCTCCCGCGTTTCTTAGACCAAATGGCATAGCTTTGAAACAGTACGTGCCTTCGTTGGTGATAAATGAGGTATTTTCTTCATCTTCTGGAGACATTCTGACCTGATTGTAGCCGGAGTATGCATCCATGAAACTCAACATTTCATGGCCTGTAGTTGCGTCCACAAGTTGGTCGATCTTTGGGAGTGGAAAACTGTCTTTCGGACAGGCTTTATTAAGGTCTTTAAAATCTACGCACATTCTCCACTTTCCACTGTGCTTCTTCACGAGCACTATATTGGAGAGCCACTTCGGAAAGTGAACCTCTCGAATGAAACCAGCTCGGAGGAGCTTCTGAACCTCTTCTTTGGCTGCCAAATTCCTTTCTGCAGCAAAATTTCTTTTCTTCTGCCTCACGGGTTTGAAAGTGGGGTCGGCATTGAGCCTGTGTACCATGACCTCTGGATTCAACCCCCTTATATCGTCGTGGGACCATGCAAAGATATCAGCGTTAGCCCGTAAGCATTGGCAAAGTTCTTCTCTGACCTCTGCATAAAGTCGATCACTGATCTTTAGGATCCGGTCGGGCTGTGAGGGGTCCAGAACTAGATCTTCCAAGTCTTCCACTGGTTCACCACGGAGCTCTTTTTCTTCATCTCTGGAATCTAAGGTGTCGATCTCCCATATCTTTGTGTCGCTAGGCTCTTTTGTCCCTATCAATTCTTTCCCAGTAGTGACTTCGACCTCAACTACTGTGATGTCTATAGTTCTGACTTTTTTTAGTGTCCCGAACTGACAGCTACGAGCTTCAACCTGATTTCCTCTGACCTCCCCAACTCCGTGGGGGGTAGGGAATCTCATGGTTAAGCTACAAGTCAAAATGGCAGCCCTGATCTCATTAAGCGTTCCCCTGCCAAGAATGGCGTTATAATGGGGAGCTCTATCTAGTATTAAGAATTCGGCGACTGTGGTGATATGCTTTGGAGCTGTTCCCAGGGTTACAGTGAGCTTAATTGTTCCTAGAGACTTAATATTTTCTCCTGAAAAACCAACCAGGGTGACCGAGGAAGGGGTTAGATGCTCTGTAGTGAGACTCATGGCCTTAAAGGCGTTGTAGTACATGAGGTTGAAAGTGGCCCCTGTGTCAATGAGGATTCTATGGACATTGTGATTACCCACCATTGCTGTTACTACCAGAGGGTCGTCGTGGGGGAACTCTACCCCGCTCATATCTTCGTCGGTGAATACGAGCTCCTTCACATCGTACTTCACCATTTTGGTAGGTCTAAAGCTGAAGCATTCTGCCTTCGAGTTCGAGGACTTGGCTTGTCTGATGTAAGCCTTTCTGGACCTATTGTTGTTCCCAAAGTAGGAGGAGCCCCCCTCAATCATGAAGATCTCGTTTTCTGGTGCATTCCCTTTGGCTTCTAGGGGAGTCCCTTTCTTTCTATCTTCATATTGCCTGAGTTTCCCTCTTTGAATGAGCTTCTCAATTTCTTCCTTCAGGTTCCAGCAATCATCTGTTTCATGACCGTGGTCCTTATAGTACCGACAATACTTGGTTGTGTCCCTTTTTTTTTAGATACATTCATCTTCCGAGCCTCTGGGATCTGCCCTGGATTTAATTGGGCATAGACCTCACCCAAAGGGGCAGTCAGGGGGTAAACTGTTGGCGTGCCTTGCCTTCTCTTAACTCAGGCTTGTCTGATTCTTTTTTACTTTTTTTACCCTCTCTCTCTTGACCACGGGGTGGGGTGTCCCCTCTTTGGCGCTTGGAGGAAGATAAAAAGGTTGACAAATTCCTTCCTTGCAGAGTTTCTTCCACGCCGATCTGCTTGTTGACCTCATCCAAGAGCTCGGACATGGTCTTTGGGGCCATTCTTGCCAGAGTCATAAGGCAGTATGGGGAGGTTACTCCCTCCATGAAAGCTGTTATAGCCACTCATTCATTTAGGTCGGTGACCATGAGACTTTCTTGGTTAAAACGGCGAGCATATTCCTTCAAGCTCTCGGTAGACCCCTGCTTTATGGTGAAAAGGTGAGTAGAGGTTTTGGACTGCCGCTTGGTCCCCATGAAATGTGAAATGAAGTTGGTACTGAGCTCATGTGAGCTTGAAATCGACCCCGGTGGCAGGCTGTTGCACCATATTCGGGCTGCCCCCTTAAGAGTGGTAACGAAGGCTCTGCATATTATGCCGTCTGGGACAATCTGGAGCCCCATCATGTTTTCGTATTGTTGCCAGTGATCCACAGGGTCAGTGGTTCCAGCGCTAGGAGTCTAAATTCTTTAGGAACCAGGCAATTTTGAATGTGATATGCAAAAGGGGATTTAGAGTCCCTAACCAGAGCTGCTGCCGAGTTCCCTGTCAGACAACCCACGGTCTTCATCATTTCTGCCATTTGGGCCTCCATCCTTGACATCAGTCTTTTCTCGACCTCTTCGATCGACTCTTTACGAGAGATCCTGTCGGAAACGGATCCCCTAGGTCTGACTTCCACCTCTCGTCCTAGTGTCCGAGCTGACGGGAAGGGAGGTAGGCCTACGCTTGGGCTTCGATGTCGCGAAGCTTCGTTTGAGCGCCTCTCACGAACCACATTAATTCGTGGGTCCCTTACTGGTGGAGGAGAAGGCGAGGCAGAAACTTCTTCATAAGAGGTTTCCCTAGTAGAGCTGGAGTGGTGGGATTCAAGCTCGGCAGATCTGCTGCGGCTCGCCCCAAATCGTTTGCCACGGTCTCCGAGTCTTTCTCTAACTGGGACTCGTGGAAAGATTGGGTGAATATTAGCAGACGCGGAGACTGAAAATGACCTGCTTCTTGAGCTGGCTTGGGGACTCTTTCTTTGGGCTAAGAGTCTGTCAATTCGGACTTAAAGAGCAGCTTGTTGCTCTTGTAAGGCCAGTATGGGGTCTGGCTGAGTTCGTCTAGAAGACATAATAAATTTTGGGTGCTTTTGTACCTTTATGAGAGGTGTGTGACTTTGAGAAACTGTCTTTCCTATAGACGGTGCCAACTAATGGTGTCAAAATCTAGAAATAGATAATTAAGCAATCAATAAGTGAATATCAGTGAATAAAAAAAAATGCTGCGCAATGATGAACACATGACTTTTTTTTAAGGTAGGTTCCCCCGGTAGCGCTTATGTTATTCCAGTGGTACGTCCTCCTTTTGTGTGTGCTTGTTTTGTATTAGCTCAAAGGCGATCAATTTGAATGATAATACAAGCTACCAACTTCTCTCTCTATAATTTCCTTAATTCTATTTATAAGTATAGAATTAGGATTACAAATATTTCAACAGAATAAATAATAAACTGTGTAGGAGAGATAGTGTATAAGGGTTGTTGGTATTTTTTAGGGTATGAAAAGAGAGAGTATATGACTCTTCTATTTTTTGGGTTTATATCTATTGGAAGAGAAGGATGGATTTTGGAAGAGAAGGATAGTGTTGGATGAGAAGAAGGATGTGTTTTTGTTGTGTCTTGAATGAATGAATGGTGGGAGGTATTTATAGGTAAATAGAGTTAGGTGAGATAATTATTTAAAGGAAAGTGTGGAATATAATGGAGTGGGATAATTATTTAAAGGAAAGTGTGGAATATAATGGAGTGGGATAATTATTGAATGGAGTGAGATATTTATTTAAAGGAAAGTGTGGAATATAATGGGGTGGGATAATTATTGAATGGAGTGGGATAATTATTTAAAGGAAAGTGTGGAATATAATGGAGTGGGATAATTATTGAATGGAGTGAGATATTTATTTAAAGAAAAGTGGAGAATAAAAAAGAAAGTAGAGAATATTATTTTTGTAAGCCAATGGTAAAATTATTTTTTATTTTTGTAGGCCAATGGTAAATTATTATTTACCCCATCAACTTATGCTCTTAATTTTGAAATAATTAATAGACATATATATGTAGTGTTTATTGTTTTGACTCATTAAGAGTGAGATTCATTTATGGATTAATAATCTTCGTGAATTGGATGACGATACTATATGTATGATGCATATTAATTATTGACAGAATCCACGGCTCGGTATAGGGATTGATGATAGCCCCTTGAGAAGTTTATAAGTTTTGATCATGTCAAACCCTGCCGGTGGATTATATTAATCCGACATGTCAAATAAGTTAAGTGGTAGGCTCAAGGATTAAGAAGTCATTTAAATATAATTGTCAGTAATTTAATTTAAATGACGGTTATCTGTAATCTTAACGTGGGGAGAATAATAAGTACTTAATGACACGGAGTTCGAAATTAAATTTTGAGATAAGGACAAGAGTGCAATTATAATTCTTTAGTCATGCGAATTATAATTTATGAAAGGAACTAATTCATAGTGGAATTATGATTCCAACTTTCCATAGGAAGCCCAAACACTTATTTCTCCTTAAGGTCCTCATCGTAGCTTTATATATACGTCGGCCTTGTCTTTTCTCATTATAACAATAATTCTCATGAGTTAGGGTTTGTTTTATTGAGTGAGGATAAAATCTTGGTGATACCGTAGCCCACACTCGGTGCAAGATTTGATGGCGGAAGGAATACGATAGAAGATCTTTAGGTTTTTGGCACTACAATCGTAAATCAATCGTAACTTTTGATCGCACCGTTGGATCGGTCTAATTTTTGGATATGTCGTTCGGAGCGCAAAGTTACTTTTACTTTGCGAAAATTCAGGACGATCATAAGTCGTTTCGATGGTGAAAACAATCGATTTTCGTAGCCCAACGAGAATTACAAAATCTAACCACATCGCAATCTGATGCTTTCGAACCCTAGTCTACTCATATGGATCCTCTACATGATCCACAAAGGTGAAATACCTTTATCCTTATAGGGTTTTAGCAAAATTATTTTGTTCAATCTATACGCAACATCAAACGATCCTGCATTTATGTCTCCATCATTTTTAACACTTTTCATAACCATTTAAATTTGCGTAGTTCGATTTCAAACCAACTTACAAAGCCAGAAAAATCATATAATCTGTAATCCATTCCATTCCTTTCAACTATCCCTTTGGTTCGACATTCAGACTTCCAAGACTATATTACAACTTGACGTGCATGCACTTGGGCTACAGTAACACTATATTTTATCGGTGCTAAGTTTTTGGCGCCGTTGCCAAGGATACAGCAAAAGGAGGATTACGGGGTTTTGTACAAAACCATTCTGTAAGTATCACTTTTTTTAATTAATTTATTTTTCTCTCTTATTTTTGTTTTATTTTGTAGAGGTTTCAAATAGTTTTTCCGAGCCCATCTCATGGAATTCAAGGTCAATTGAAACCTCTCCACATTTTTCCCGTTCTCTTAACATTAAGCACAATGTTTGCTTCAAGTTGAGGCATATGCATTTCAATTGTGTGTTTCCATATTAGTTGAAGAGATGTGTTCAATTTTTTTTTGCGAAGTTTGAAAATTGACGAATGATTGATATTTTGTTCAAATGATGTATGTTGGTCGGATTTCAACCCTAGAGGGGGGGTGAATAGGGTTTTCGAAACTAAATGCGGAATTTAAAAATCTTTTCGAAAATGTTTGAGTCAAACAATTTACTAAACAAATTTACCAAGGAATGTAAGAAATAAACAATTAAACACAAGAGCAAATAACCGATCTCCTTCCGGGTGAAGATCAAACCTCTACAAGTGTTGTCTCACACACTCTACTACTATTGCTACACCACAATACTCTCACAAGATACCCTCTTGCTAACCTTGTGAAATTTACCTTTCACAATTTCTAAACAAGAATTTACCTTCTTGTTTTTCCTATGAGATTTACCTCTCACAATTGAATACAAAATTGTTTGGTGATTCACACCAATTTACAATAACTCTCTCAAGTGTGTAAAGAATACAATTTGAAGCTCACACTAGATTTATCCTATTTGATCAAGATGATATAGCTCAAAAGATTGATGATTGATCAAAAAATAATTTCTTGAATCTTTAGATATTGAAGATAGATGAAGAATATAGTGTATGAATGATTCAAGGTGTTTAGAATGAGTCTTGGAAGTCATATTTATAGTCCCAAAATTGATATAGCCATTTGTGGTGGAGATATAAATTAATGGGGCAAAAATGCACTTTTGTCAAAGTTCCAACGGCTATATTTTGGCCTTGTAGTCGATTCCCTTGCTACCCATGTAGTCGAATACATGGTGTAGTCGACTACATGGTTCTGGAGTGAGGGGCTTTTGTGCAATTTTTCCAACTTTTGCAATATGACTCCAAAATTGATTCTAATACTTGGGGAGTGTTCCAAATAAGTTTCTAAGACTCCCAAATATGTTTTTGTATCAAAATTCATTCATATGAATTAATTATGAATTTATTTCAAAACTGGTTTTTATAAGAATGATGTTTTGAAATGATTTTGATTCAAACTTGGTTTTGATCAATCTAACAATGATGCAAGTTTATGTTTGAGCTATATAATCAATCAATTAAGAAACTTTACATTAATCCTAATCAAACACTCAATTACTGAATAGGTGAGTTTTCGAATGCTTCGATTTGTTTCTTTAAATTGATTCTTCACTTGAAGCTTTTCCCTTAAAGCTTTGGCATATGGTTCTTGATCTTATGTGCTTCAAAAAATGTATTGCTAGCTTGTGAGTGATGAGAATGATCTTCTTGTCTTGTCCAACGCTTGTAGAGGAATGATATTGGTTTAGATAGATCGGTTTTAGTCCACGAATGATGATCATTGAAATGTGGCTATAATAACTTCAACACACATGTTAAATTACACATGATTGATTTATTATTATTATCAAAATAAGATTAAGACCTACAAGGTCAACAATGTCTATTTTTTCATTAGCTTTTGGCATTAATTCTTTAATTTAAATAAGAATTTGAATGATAGTCTAAATTGCCTTGCTTTACTTAGTCTCATATCCCGTTATATTCTCCTGTCCATATCCTAGAATACTTATGTTGTTTTTAATTCGATAATAACACTTAGATTTATTTTCATTGAGAGAAGAGAAATTTTTGTCCAAAAATGATACAAGCTTGTTTGAAAAGATCCTCCAATGAGAGGACAACAGCATGGCACTTTGAAATCTTGGATGACTTTTTATACTAATATTAACTTAAAGCTTCACTTGATTAAATCTCTTTGTCTAATATTATGAATGGGTAAAGGTTACCATATGGGAAAAGGTGAATAGCTTCCTTCAAGCTCCAATGAATGAGCAGTATTATATTAAATGAGACCGCTGCCCCCCCCCCCCCCCCCCCCCTTATAGAGATGAAAACCGCCCTGAACTAATTTAGCAAAATTTCCAAGTAAAAGATAAAGAAAGTGCTTATAATCGACAAATTTTGGAGCTTTTGTTTTTCAAAAAGTTATCTCTTCCTTCTTGAATGATTATAACTCTTTATGTTTATATTGAATTGGTTGATCCAAAGTCTAGTATGTGAGCATTGGGGAATATGGGATTGTGTTCTAAAGGAGATAGGTAAATTATATGATCATTCAAATGTCCATCATTTTAGAGATAATGATAGTAATGCTTTTCTTATCTTAGTGCTTAGTGCTTTCTTATCACAATACCTTAGTGCTTTCTTATCACTTTTCACAACCATTTTAATTTGCATAGTTCGATTTCAACCCAACTTACAAAACCAGAAAACCAGAAAAACTGTATAATCTATAATCCATTCCATTCCTTTTCAACTATCCCTGTGGTTCGACACTCGGAATTTCGTGACTATATTACAACATGATGCGCCTGCACTTGGGATACAGTAATGCGATATTTTATCGGTGCCACTAACTTAAGGACCGTCTGTGACGCCCCGAATCTCATTCCGAAATTTTTACCTCCGGGACCTGGTTAATCACGGTGTCATACGTGACAGCGGGATTAAATTAAAACAATATCTAAAACATTTCTTGTGTAAAATTGCAGTTTATAAATTTTTTGGCATGTGGAGTCTATAAATTTAATAATTCCAAAAACATATATATAACAATGTAAGTTTCAAAAGCATTTGAAACAAACTTCACATTCACATAGATTTATATCCAACCACTTAATTAAAATTTTTGTACAATCCAATTTCCTCCAACGAGGTCCCAAGCAATACTAATAAGTTATACAACATTTTCACAATACATGATATCTTAATTCAATTATACAATGTATTCCAAAGATATGGGTTTTATAATCATCAAGTTATCCTGGGACAAGTACATTGTTCTAAGTTATCAGAGGCTCCCTAGACTCGTACACGCGCCATCCCTCGAAGAGTACCTACAAAACTGTTTTGGGAAAATGGGAGTGAGCCAAACGGGCTCAGTGGGAACTATAAAGTTTGTAATAAAAATCAATTTATAATATGCATGCCGATGCTTTCCCCACCCGAGAACATAATGAAGTATAGCGATTATCCAAAAATACAATTAAAACCATAGTATTAATATAACGTAACCTTGAATCATATAGGTACTGTAAAGTAATTATCATTAGAATACCATATCCAGAAAATATGTGTTTCCATCTTGTGTATAGATATATAAAACCGTTGGTGAGTTTATAAAACATGGTACAAACATATGTTAGAAATATTCATTTCGATAATTCCCAGGTCATATAGTAAAATTTTCGTAAACCAAATTCCGAACCAATATTTCAATAATCCCGCATCTATCCATACGTCACCGGGTCTACATTTCGTGGCCTTTCAACCATGTGGCAGTAAGGTCTCCCGTTATTTTTCGTGCATGGTTTCGGGTTTTTCACCCAAGGGCGCTTTGTCCCAACTTCCGGCCCCAACCTTTAGAGACCAAACTAGGGACCGTATCACAATATCCATCATAGTAACTCAACGGTTCATCCGGGTACAATCATGTCATAATTCCAGATTTTCGCTTTCATAAGCACTTTTCATAACTTGGCCAATGTGAGAATTTATAGTAAAAACATTTATAACGAGTATAAATAATCATCTTCGTCTCAAAAGTATTCTCAACACATCCATAACTGTATAAATATCATAATTATATTTACGAAGGTATATAATACTATAATCCATATACTTGGATTAAATGTACGTTCAACATACATATATTATATATTTATCATCTCACTTTCTAAATATTATATAAAGATACATGCGTTGTACATTAAACCATCTTCGCCCATTTCGTCAACTAGCGGCTTAATTAAAAATTTAGTTTCCAAGTTCAAAAATGGGGAATTCCTTGGTATAACATCAAACTGGCCCCAAGCCAAGCACAAGCCATAATTTATAACAATTTAGCTTGATATAAATTTCCCACATGGTTTTCATATTGTTTCAAAACCAAAAGAGCGTTAAAAAACTTGCTTGGCATAGTTACGGACTGGTTAGTTCAAACAATTTTTGTCTTAAAACTAGTTCTTAATGTATATATGTAACAACAATGCCATAACATAGATAGTTATTATCACACCATGCTTTTAATGCCATGTACAACTCAGTATATATGCGTATCATAGTTTTGTGTTCACTATTGTACTTGTATATAAGGGCCATATGCTAATTTTCCTCATAATCAATTTGTAATTAGGACTTTTTGTATGAAAATAATATTGAAATCATATGCGATTCAAATCAACCAAAGAATATCAAGAAATCACCCCCAAGCCCCCATGAACATGCAATTTGATTAAAAGCCATAAGTTTGGTTTAATTAGAAGCTTACAATACATAATACTTTGAAATAAAGCTTGGGTACTAGTGTTCCCACGTCTCAAGAGCTTAAATCCCATAAATGAAGGCTTGATGATGCTCTCTCGTCAAGATCAGGAAACCCTAGCTTCTCCGCTTGAGCTTCAATTGTGGGAGAGATGAAGAGGATAATGAATAATGTCGATTTGGCCCCAAATCTTATATAGAAAAAATGAACCCTCAATGATCCTTCAAAAATCCCTAACTCTCTCTCTCTTTAGAACCCCCAAATGTGTCGTGTATGTGTGTTGGTCGAAAATGGTGATGTATGAGGTTTAAAGAGGTGAAAAATCGAGTTAAACATAGTCAAAACCGACATTCATGGTACCATGATCGATCATGGAGTCCACTGCTACAACAGACATTTTGGATCTGGAGCACTGTTAGCAATTCTACCATAACTTTTAGCTCGGGACTCCGATTTATGTGATCCTTATGTCCACTGAAAGTTAACTTGAAGATCTACAACTTTGTAAGAGAAAGTTTTTCCAAATTCTGAATGAAAAAATCTCATAAATGACCCGAAGACAGCACTCTGTCGAAGTGCTACCGAAACGATCATAATTTACTAACCGGCTTAATTCTTAAAAATGCCCCGAAGACAGCAAATTATTCATCGACAATGTTCATGGTTGCTATTCGCTTTTTTTTTTATATAAACCGTAACACAAATTTGGAAAAATATTCACAAGAATAAAGAACTAGGGATTCAAGAATCTACTACGAAATTAAAAGAACAAGAAACTAAAGATAGAAACCTGGATAGAAAAGTTTTTTAATACCAATGAGGTGATCTCGGATCGTCTTTCCTAACCAGGCTAATGGATCCTTAACCCTTGAACTACAAACGTAGCAACAACCTTAGAATACGTCGAAAAATGGAAGGTGGAAACCTCAACCCAACTCTTAAAGAAACGCGAACCTCGGTATAATGAATGACGTCACAATCAAGTGTGGTTGCTAGATTGATATGTCAAGAACAATTGAATTAATCAATTCAACATGTTCAACATGTTCTTAGAGAACACAAAGAGAAAACTCTTAATATTGTTAATCATCAAAAACTCTTAATAATAAAACAATAATGTGCCTCATTTAAATAGGAGTAAACAAAGCCTTAATCCTAATTCAAAAAGGAAACTATTTCCTACTTAGAAAAGGAAAATAATAGCACCTAGAATATTCCTAATACAATAAGGAAATTAATAATAAGACACACTTGTATTTCCACGCCCAATCCTTGCACATGAGCATAATCAAACCTCCATTTAGCAACTCACAATTTCCCTTGGTTGAATATAATGGAGGACTAGATGAGTTCACATCAAAATATCATCAAAAAATTTAAATTGAAAGTGGGTTAACTAAAAATCTAAAATTTCAATGTCCAAAAATATGCATATATATCAATTTTTCAGTTAACCCATTTCCTGGTTTATTTTTTTTTTATGAAATTTGGTGGAAATGATCTACTCATCATAGAGATAAACGCCACCAAGTTTCGTGAAAAAATTCATCCGTTTACACCCTCGAAAAGGATGGTCCTTAAGAGAAGGGCTCTCAGATATAGATATATATATATATATATATATATTAAGAATATATAGGATATTTAAAACAAAAAAAAACAATGCCTAAGAAAGCACAAAGCAACGATTCCCTCCACCTCTCCCCACTAAGCCCTCAAACCCCCAATCTCTATATAACTCTCACAGGTACGTTTCTCCTACTTCCCCCAAAAACCCCAATAGCACACAATCTTCTTTCTCCCCCTCCAACCCAAATCTCACCACCATCGCTCCTCCAATCGCACCTACGTAATCATCTCTCTCGCAATCGCCGCAACATCTCAGTTGTTTGATTCCTCCAAGGTAATACCCTTATTCTAGTCTTCTTTATATACTCTATTTTTGTTTTCTTTATTTGTTTGTTTTGATTTATGTTCATCATTGAATTTAGTTTGTGTATAATGCTTTGAGGTTTGATTAAAAATTGACCTCCATTAATTAAAAAAAAAACTAAAAACTTTGCTCGTTGTCTTATATTACTTAGTAAAGCAATTAACCTTTGGCCTTTAATGTGAGAATATATTCACATTTGGACAAAGTAAAGGTCAAACAAACCAACGCTTTTTTCCGGCTCCTTTAAAAATTAATTAGTCAATAGAAAAATCAAGATCCAAAATCTTGTTAATTTATCTCTATGGTCTATATCAATGCTAACCTTGACTCAATGAATTTTAATAATCATTTTTGGGTAAATGACCAATAAGCCTAATGTACTTTATCACATTTTTCACTTATGCCAACAAACTCCATTTTCCATCAAAAGTACCAGTGAACTTTTTCAAAATTTTCACTTAGGTCCAAAACGTAACTTCCGTTAACTTCCTCAAACAGAAATGTGATGTGGCAGCTGACGTGGCATTTTATCTAACGTGGCTGCTGAGTTGATCAATAGGCACAATGTAATTTACCACATTTTTCACTTATGCCAATGAACTTCATTTTTTTGGCCACATTCATTAATTCCGGCCATCACCACCATTTTCTCCGACCATCTCCATTTTTTGTTGTTTTCTTCTTTAATCATCACCATAGGTCCACATTTTCATCATCTTCACTATAGCTCCACTTTTTCACCTCCATTAATTCCGGCCATCACCTCCATTGATTCCGGCCATCTCCACCATTGATTCCAGCCACCTAAATTGATGAAGATAGAGAATGATTATGGCCTTCCCTTTCCACCTCCATTAATTCCGGCCATTACCATTAATGATGAGAGAGAATGATTCAGCCAACTCCCTTTTCACCTCCATTAATTCTGGTTATCACCACCATTGGTTCCAGCGACCTCCATTGATTCCGGAAAACAAGACCGAGCTGCCGAAAAACCATCACCTGAAGAAAAAGGATGAGAGAGAGAGAGAGAGAGAGAATTGACAACTTAGATGCCAACTCAACGCCACGTCAAATAAAATGCCACGTCAGCTGCGACGCCACACTTTTGTTAGAGAAATTTCACGAAAGTTACGTTTTAAACCTAAGTGAAAAAATTTAAAAAGTTCAATGGTACTTTTGATGGAAAATGAAATTTGTTGGCATAAGTGAAAAACGTGGTAAAGTACATTATGCTTATTGCTTATTTAGCCATCATTTTTTTATATATATTTTCAAAGATATTTGAACTTACTACAATTAACATTGAGCAGTATGATTAAAGTGTTTTTTTAATCTTTGCTTTTATATTTGAAGAAATTTCATTGTTAAATAAAATAAATTTGTGGTAAAATTGTTGTTTAATGGGAAAAACAAAATTGAAAATAGATTGCCAATATAGCTTATAAATTATTCGATAATTATATCAATTTAAGTTCGCTAACTAATATATTAGTGAGGACTTTCAAGTCTCGACCATTATATGAGGTTGAGTATGATGCAACATGGTCAAGCCTTTCCAATTTACAGATTCCACCATGTTGGATTAACTAGTCAATACTCCAAAAATAGAACAAGCCAACGAAAAGCTAATTTAATCTTAGCTAACACCTATAACGTATCATTCTATTCATCTTCTACACTTTTACAACGAAAAATAGAATAAGCCAATGATGGGTTTTGTGAGAAGGGGGTTATTTTAGGATATTTTGGTTCCCCACTAAAACCTTTTGTGGCACGTTTTTACCACGAACCTGGAGGGGAAAAAAAGTTCCCCACAAAAAGTATTAGTGGGGATATTTGGACGTTTAGTGGGAAAAAAAATTCCTACTAATACATAATTTTCTTGTAATGATTGAAGTTTTCACGTTCACATGGTGAGGCTTGATTAACTTCTTCTATTCATTCTAAAAAAAAATAAAAGAAACGTAAACTATTAAAACTAAATGAATATACTATAACTAAACAAATATAATATGTGATACTATATATAATGGGTACCTTGCTAGAGTGTTAGGCTATATAGAGAGATTCTCTCTCTTTAAAAAAAGAAGGGATGATCATTTGGAGGAGTAATTAGATAAATTTTTCCATAAACTTTTGTAGATATGGTGTATATTATAAGTAGATCAACTCCACCAAAATTCACAAAAAAAAAATAAACTAAGAAGTGGGTGAGATGATCATTAAAAAAATTAACAGCCAAAAATATACATATATATCAATTTTTCAATACACTCAATTCTAAGTTGACTTTTTCTATGAATTTTTGTGGAGATTATCTAGTCACTATATAGATCATCTCTACAAATTTTCATAAAAACAATAGATTTCATTGATTTATCCTCTAAATAGCCATCCCTTCTTTTTTGTTAAATAGTGGAAATCCCTCTTTATAGCCTAACTCTCTTGCTATATATATAATGGATGGATGCCGGCCGGCTACATTAGTTAGCCTAACTAATAGTAAATAGTATGACATGGAACCATAAATACAAAACATGCGATATAAATTAAGACGTCGCTCTACCCATCCAAAACCCCTCAGTGTCATAAGCCTAATTGGTTGACTTTTTTCTTCTTCTTCTTCATTTTTACCAGACCTAGCCGACTCTCGATTCAACCTAGAATTACATTGAATTTTTCACATTCACATGGTGAGGCTCGATTAATTTCTTCTGTTCTCTAAAGAATTAAAAGAAATGTAAACTATTAAAACTAAATGAATACGCTATAACAAAACAAATGTAATATGTGATACTATATATAATGGGTACCTTGCTATAGTGTACGAATATAAAGAGGAATTTCCTCTATTTAACAAAAAGAATGGATGATCATTTGAAGGTGTAATTAGATGATTTTTTTCATAAAATTTTGTAAAGATGATCTACATTATCAGTAGATCACCTGCACCAAAATTCATAAAAAAAATTAAACCTAGAAGTGTGTGAGATGATTATCAAAAAAATTAACGGCCGAAAATATACATATATCAATTTTTCAAAACACTCACTTCTAGGTTGACTTTTTCTATGAAATTTTGTGAAGATTATCTAGTCACTATATAGATCATCTCTACAAATTTTCATAAAAAATAATCGATTTACCACTCCAAATGGTCATCCCTTCTCTGTTAAAAAGAGAAAATCCCTCTTTATAACCTAACTCCTTTACTATATATATATATATATATCTGTGTGTGCGTGTGTGTATGTATATAATGGATAGATGCAAGCTACATTAGTTAGCCCAACTAATAGTAAATAGTGTGACATAGAACCATAAATTCAAAACATACGGCATAAATTAAGACATCACTCCACCCATCTAAAACCCTTCACTGTCATCAACCTAATTGATTGTCTTCTTTTTTCTTCTTTTTTTACCAGACCAAGCTGACTTTTGATTCAACCTAGAATTACATTGAATTTTTCACGTTCACATGGTGAGGCTCGATTAATTTCTTCTATTCTCCAAAAAAATTAAAAGAAACGTAAACTATTGAAACTAAATGAATATACTATAACTAAACAAATATAGTATGTGATACTATATATAATGGGTACCTTGCTATAGAGGTAGGCTATAAAGAGGGATTTTCTTTGTTTAACAAAAAGAATGGATGAATTTTTTTCATAAAATTTTGTAGAGATGATCTATATGAGAGTAAATCACCTCCACCCAAATTTGTAAAAAAAATTAAATCTAGAAGTGGGTGAAATGATCATCAAAGAATATACTATAAGTAAAAAATAAAAAAAAATGTAAACTATTAAAACTAAATGAATATACTATAAGTAAACAAAAATAATATATGTTTATCCACTTTTATAAATATGCAGATATATATATATATATATATATGTTTATAAATAATATATTACAGAAACAAAAACTTTTGTAATAAAAAGTTCAAAAATATAGTACGTGAATTTGTGACATGCACTACGCTTGCGTTTAATAACAACATGGAAAAGGAAAACAAAAATAGTTGACTTTTGTGAGAAATTGGAAAATAAGTTGAGACATGTAGGCAAATGTCTTCTTACTTTATTACTTTTTCCATAAATAAATTTTCTTTGGTGGTTGAGGAACAATTGTTTTTAACAAAAAATTATGAAGGATATAAGACATTTTTACTCATAAAATAAGTATGAGATGAAGAGTATCTCGTTACATGACTCAACTTATTTTTCAACTTCTTTTGTTAGTCGTAGGGGTGTTGGGGGTTGCTTTCATCAAATCCCCATTTGTTTCTCCAACCTAAACCCTTGATAATATGTACATTGTTATCGAACAAAATACAAATTCAAACAAAAAGATTAACAATAACATCTACGTATTAATGATGGGAATGCAAAAATGCTCTTATATTCTCTTCAAAATTGCCTCCAAATCCATGGAAATCATCCTGTATATTGAAAAAAGAGAATGGCAGTTTTGATCAAGAGCTTTTAGAAACTCAAATCTTAAATGGAACACAATTAAACAAAATAAATTGGCTGCTATTGGAATTTAAGTAATTATGTGAAACACCTTCTCATAGCTGCGCAAAATAAATGATAATGTGAATGTTGAACAAGTTCTACATGTGTAAACCTCAACGTATATGCAACACGTTCACTCTGTAGAAAGTTTCTCATCTCATCTCAACGCTTAATTTATTTTTCAACGTCTCACACAAATCATTATTTTTTTTTATCAAGCGAGCCCTTAAAGCTCATTTTAAAGCACTCATCACATCTCCTAATAATAGTTGGCTTAATTAACTTCTCCTCCTCCTCCTCCTTCTCCTCCTTATTCTTCACATTTTTTGCCTGATTGACATAAACATCAAAAGCTTGAATAATAAAAAAGAAAGGGATAGTTACAACGAAAAATGATAGCATGTATTAAAAACTACTCTCAAACAAAATTATATATTGAACGATATACATCATTGTTGGAACTTGGTATGTATTTTGAAAAAATTAAAGCAAATTTCTTTACCTATGTCCTACATTAGAGAATGTGAATTATTTTATGAGTTTACATATATATATGTTATGTTTACCCAATTTTCGTACAATTGGACAAGGATTTTAATAACTATGGCTTACCACACGTGCACAACGTTCATATTAGACCAACCTGACTGGGGTTAGAACTTGGGCTTGCATTGAAATAAAATAAATTCTTTTTGAACAAAATATATTTAAAGTCAAAGTTTTACACATTTTTACACTAAAAATGCTATAACTTAAAATAAAAAAAAAAATTCAAAATTTAATATTTAAAATCGACTAATCAAGATCAATTAAACAAGATCCATCATGACTATAGAATTATGTAAAAAAAATACCATTAATTTTTTCTACATTAAAAATGCCATATTACAACCAATATTTTTTGGGTAGAAAATTAACGCAGTCAGATACATTTAATTGACATTTTTCATGCAACTCATTTTTAAGCAATTCAATTACCTAAAACTTATTTTCTTTCCATGCAAATTTCATACTTGCAATCAAACGCACCCTAAATCTCTAACAAATAGAGATATTCACTCGATCTCCTACTATTTTTGCCAACAACTCTTCTCTCTCTCTCTCTCAAAATGGATTAGGACAACCAAAAAATAAAATATTCTCATATATGGCCCTTTTGTACTTCCCACCCAGTCACATAGTAAAAACATGGAGAATAAAACCTACTTTCTTTCTTCTTTAGAGAGCAAATAAAAAAGAAAAAAAAAGGTTTTCTTTCCTTCCTTTTTTTAAGAAACCGAGACTGCCAAAACGGAAAAAAAATTCCTTCCTTGTTTTCGATGAACTTTACCAACCGATTTGGAGCTTTAATTACCAAGAGTGTTAATATTTTACTTTTTCATGGTACAAAAATAATCGATGGATTTGGCTCCTCTACATTTGCTCAAATCCACTACACGGTCAATTTGCTCATATTCTAACCATACATTTTTCAGTAACGGCTCAAATGTTCACATGTCAGCAATCTACTAAACAGAGACCTGAGCTACATCGTTTTATGCAACTGAGTTTTTTAACGCCGTCTCTTGTCCTCTCTATCATTTTCGATCGTCTCTTTAATTTGCAAATTGCTAATCTAATTAAGATGTTGTTTGTTTTTTTAGCTTTTAAATGCTGAATACTTAATGGTGAATATGGAACTTTAGAAAAATGTACTTGGTTATAATTAGTTTTGAATGCTGAAATCATAACATATTACAATTTTACCCTTATTAGTGTTTTATAAATCAATGTTTAATAACTCAAAAGAATAGGGGTACCAATTAAATAAAATTTCATTAAAGTTAAATTAAACATTCAGCGCATGAATTATCTCTTAATAGTTAATGCTTAATTTTTAATATAATTCAGTATTAAGAGGTAAGAAAACAAATATCAATTATACCTCTTAATGCTGAACAAACTTCTATTCGGCATTAAGAAATGAAACAAACACCACCTTACAACCACGCTTGATCATTCATCATCTCAAAAGTAAAATTAATAATGGTAAAAACTAGCTAGCCGCCATTAATTATCCCCATTCGTCGGAAATCACCTATTACAGCTGCCCCCACCCCACCACCTATCTCTGCATCTTCACCTTGCTGTCTAAATCTAAAAAGATAAGAAATAGAAAAAAAGAAAATAAATCAAGAACACAAAATAAATTAGAGAAAGAAGGGTAAATTAATTAATTCAATTTCCCTCTTTCGTTTGAAAGAATTGATTGATAAATTAATTAAGTCAATAAAAAACTTTTTCCTTATATATATTCATTCCATCAACCATCAAATGAAGGAGTAAAGACTATTTGTTCAACCTTTGAGAGAGAGAGAGAGAGAAGAGAGGCAAAGTGGAGGAGACTTTTGGACCACAAGATAGAGAGAAACAGTTACATAGGGGGTTTAATTTTGACAAGTGTAAGATTTTATTTTGACATTATTGTTTTGTTAATATTGTATTAACAATGTTGGTTATATAATCTTAATAATAGTATACTATTATTTGTTGTTTTTGTAAATCATTATGTTTTGAAAGGTTTACAATTTAGGCAATTAAAATTAAAATGGCTCTCTACATCCATGCATGTTAATTCATTCTCTCCTCACCAATGATAATACTAATGGTAAAATTGTTTTGATTGGTATCCAAAACAATAGAAAATTTCTTTGACTTCGATATCATTAATTTAATTTCATTTTTGACATCATTATCTTTTTGAACTAATATTGTCCCATTACTACTACAGTACTTATATTGTGACACTCCAACAATAATATCAGTTGGTACATAAACAAGCGGACCTAAAAGGAGGCAAGGGACCTAAACCCTCCTTGGTTATTTTGAAACCCCTTTTATTATTTCAATTAAAAAAAATGTTAAAAGAAAAAAGAAAGACAATTGTAAAAATTTTGGTTACTATATGATGGGGTTAAATATTAATTTTACCATTGGCCTACAAAGGAAATTCAACATTTTAAACCTCCGATAAAATTCTATTTTTACCCCCAGTAAAATCTCATTTTTACCTCCACTAAAATCCCACTCAACTCCACTCAAATTCCACTTACATCCACTCACCTTTGTAAAATTACCTTTTTGCCCCTCATCTTCATCAAATTTACTTTTTTACCATTCTAGATTTTACCTATAAATACCCCCTTCATTCATTCATTCAAACCACACCAAAAAATATATCTTCCTTCTCTCCTAAGATCCATTAATCTCATCCAAGAGATAAAAAGCCATTGGCAAAATAAATACAAGCCAATTCGAGAAGAAATAGGAGGGTCTTATACTCTCTCTTTTCATACCCTAAAAATACCAACAACCTTTATACACTCTCCCTCCTACACAGTTTATTATTTCATCTTCTTGAAATATTTGTAATCCTAATTCTATACTTATAAATAGAATTAAGGAAATTATAGAGAGAGAGATTTGTAATCCTAATTCTATACTTATAAATAGAATTAAGGAAATTATAGAGAGAGGGAGATTGGTAGCTTGTATTATCATCCAAATTGATTGCCATTGAACTAATACAAAGCAAGCACACACGAAAGGAGGATGTACTGCCGGACTAGCATAAGCGCTACCGGGGGAACCTACCTTAAAAAAAAATGTCATGTGTTCATCACTGCGCCGCATTTATTTTTTATTCACCGATATTCGTTTATTGATTGGTTAATTATCTATTTCTAGATTTTGACACCATCAGATGACATACTGCCGGACTAGCATAAGCGCTACCGGGGGAACCTACCTTAAAAAAATGTCATGTGTTCATCACTGTGCCGCATTTATTTTTTATTCACCGATATTCGCTTATTGATTGGTTAATTATCTATTTCTAGATTTTGACACCATCACTATATATTCATCAAATCTCTTTTTTTACAGTACTTTTGAAAAAGAGATTTCAAAATATGTACTTTATTTCAGCCAGAAATATGTATGATGTACAAAATTATAAACTTGCTTTAATTTGGGTAGTATTGGTAATAAGATAGGAAAAATATACGTGTCAAGTGGAGAAACTAGATAAAATCTGAAAGGTGTTTAGTTAAATTTAGAAGATAAATATTCAACATTCATTGAAATTTGCAAAACGCCTTGCATATATATTCATCAAATCTCTTTTCTTTTACACTTTTGAAAAAGAAAATCTTTTTACCATCTTTTGTTAGTGGGAGGGATCTTGGGGCTTGGTTTCATGCATGCAATATTTAGATTACTATTTTGCACTCCCTTCTTTCAATTTTTTTTTCTATTACTTCTCCCCTTCTATGTCTCCTTTGTCTTCCGTAGTGTCTCTAGGTATGTATATTTTTAATTTTTTTGGGAGAATCCTCTCTAATTGGCACAAATACACCATTTATTTTTCTGTGTTGTTTTTGTTATCGAATGCGTAAAATTTTACACAATATCCATGCATGAATTTAACAAATGTACTAGACAACTAAATACTACCAGTCAAATAGAATGCAGTAGCATTCTTTGAAAAGAAATTTTACTATAAACAGCAGTGTTAAATTAAGCCTAGTTTCCTTGATTGTACATTAATCTCCACCATATAATTTGAGCTTGAGAACCGCTTTTAATCCATCCATGTCATCTTGTCACCTTTCGTTTATTCTTTCTGTTTGGTTTTTGAATCCTACTTCTTATTGTTCTTGTTATTCTCTGTTAGCTTGATCTTTTTTACAAATTCTCTAATCTCCCTTGATTTACATGATGGCGGATGACACATCACCACAGAGAATTAGCAAGAAGCGGACGACACATCATTTTCTTTTCTCTACTCATCATCATCTTGGCTTTGATCAAATGTGCTTTGGCCAAGTACAACCCATCCTCTCCCTAATTTAACTTAGCTGGTGTCGAATATTTCTCGGTATCATTGAACAACGAGAAAAACTTAAATGTTAATCTTACCTTAGTTGGTAGAGTTACCAACCCATGTAAACACTCGGCCATTGAAGTACATGGCCTTCACTTGACTCTGTCTCACTTTGCTGGAAGCGAAGTCTTTGCCACCACCTCTTTCCCTCGTTTTATGATCAACAAATTGGATCATTTATTTGTTAATGCTCCAATGGTTGGTGTCATTCAGCCAAACCACCTTAAAATGATGAGGGATGAGTTTGAAATGGATTCACTCAACTACAATCTCAAAGGCATTCGCCTGTACGTATCAACACCTCCGGAGATCATTTAAACTGCCACTTAATTTCATTTTAAATGTAATTTTAGTGTGCACCAAGATGGGTCTTTACAACACCAGAGTTGTGAGGAGACACGATGGGATATATGTTGTACTTAATTTGTACTTTCTCATTCATAAATAATACTTTTATATTTTGTTTACTTTTATTCAGTAAACATTTTTAATTCATAAATAATACTTGTATATTTTTGTTTCATTTACTTCCATTCAGTACACTTTTTTCATTCATAAATAAACTTGTATATTTTGTTATGGGTAGCATTGGTGATCGATAAGATAGGGAGACGTATGAGTAAAGTGGAGAAACTAAATATAAAATTGTGTGGGATATAGAATTTGAAAGGTGTTTAGTTAAATTTAGAAGAAAAATATTCTAAAGTGATGAAGAGATATTGAGATTAATTTTAAAGAAAAGATCATTAGATGTCATGCATCTATATAGCGAAAGACGTAATATGATAAGTAGGTGAGAATTTTATGAAAGAGGTAATATGAAAGGAAAAGGCTGGCAACTTAGGGCTGTGTAGATTGAGATAGAAAAATATAAACTAGTTTTGATTTTAAATCACTTTCACGGTTGAGTATAGCTTGTGTGATGTATGTGATTATTTTTATAAATGTGTTACTAAGAAAAAATAAATTGTTCTACTCTATTTGATATTTATTGTAACATATTGTTTGCTCATTTATTATTTAGTCCTGGCAATACATATACCTGCATTTTACTCCTTCTATCTTTGTTATTAATTTCATTGCCTCTTTTATGCCGACGTAATTGTATTTTAACAAATTTATTTTTAGTTAGGAAGATATAAAGAAAATACATGTGCACATTAAAGTTTCGAAGGTCACAAAGTTATTTTTTGTTATAATTAATATAATATTAAAATCTTAATTCTACAGTTGAAATTTTAAACTACTATAGGGAAGGTACCGACTCGGACTTGGGAGATATCGCAAATTCGAGTCTCAACAATGGCTCTTTAGGGTGAATTTCTCTGTTTACGGTTAAATGAAGAGGCCTAAACCTCCTTTTTATATATGAAAATAAGAAGCCAAATATGCCAAAACATAATTGTGCTAAAATAGTTCCTGTAGATAAGTGTCAATATTGTTTTGATATATTCACTAGTTACTAGGTTGAATGGTATTTTCTTTTATATAAATAATAGAATTTATAAGTTTCGTGCTTCGAGCATACGGAGAAAAGGGGAAAGAGAATAAACTAGAATATATTATTATTAACAAACTTTCTTTTATATTATTGTGCCACAACTAGATCTTAATTAATAATTTTTTGAAATTTAAAACGCAAAATAATTTTTTTATTTTGAACTACATTAACAAGTATTTAGACGACTTCTTTTATGTGGACATAATTATATGATATTTGAAAAATACATATCAATTTGATGATTATTTATTAATACATAAATTGCCATAAAGATGAGTTAGTCTTATATATATAAATTCCCCCATCTATCCAACACACAACAGACAAAGTTGAATATGTCAATTGTCTAAATATAAAAATTATTTATGCAGTCAAGAATTATTGTTAAAGTATAGGAATCCAATAATTCATTACAATTTTTATACTTCTTTGACCGATTGGATCAATAATTTGAAACAATTCAGATCCAAATTTGATCAAATAGAAGGAAGAAAAAATTAGAGCTTGAATGCATACGAAACAAACTTATTCTTCAATGGCAAGGAGAATAGATGTATAAACCTGTAAAATCAATTCAATCATTCAGCATAATTTTATCGAATCAAATCTTCAACAATTGAAAAGAGAATCCCTCTGTTCCTTCGCTCAATCGTAAAATCCCCTTTTGTTTTTCCAACCTAACCCTCGTTGGTTATTTTGAAACCCTTTTTTTATTATTTCAATTAAAACAAAATGTTAAAATAAAAAACAAAAATAATTATAAAAATTTTGGTCACTATATATTCATCAAATCTCTTTTTTGGCGGTACTTTATAAAAAGAGATTTCAAACTATGTACTTTTTTTCGGCAGGAAATATGTATGCTATACAAAATTTATTATAAACTAGCTTTAATTTGGGTTGTGTTGGTGATAAGATAGGAAGATATACCACTAATGTGAAGAAAGTAGATAGAATTTGAAAGGTGCATGTTTAGTTAAATTTAGAACATAAATATTCAATATTCATTGAAATTCGCAAAAACTCCAAATGTATATTCATCAAATCTGTTTTCTTTTACACTTTTGAAAAGAAATCAACTCTCTTTTCTTTTACATTTTTGAAAAGAAAAACTTTTTACTATATTTTGTTAGTGGCAAGGGTGTTGGGGGTTGGTTTCATCAAATTAAAACCATATAAATGTTCAGTGTGATGGAGACAAAAATACATGTTCGTTTGATATTGCGTATAGATTGAACAAAAAAAACACTTTACTAAAACCCTATAAGAATAAAGGGATTTCACATTTGTGGATCATGTAGAGGATCCATATGAGGAGACTAGGGTTTGAAAGTATCAGATTGCAATTTGGTCAGATTTTTTTTAATTCTCACTGGCTGCAAAAATTAATTTTTCTCGCCACCGAAACAACTTCTGATCGTCCTGATTTTTTCGCACAATAATAGTAACTTTACGTTCCGAACGACATATCCAAAAATCAGCTCGATCCAATGGTGCAATCAAAAGTTACGATTGATTTACGACTGCTGTGCCGAAAATCTAAAGATCTTCTATCGTATTCTTACCGCCATCAAATCTTGCACCGAGTGTGGGTTACGGTATCATTAAGATTTTCTCCTCTCTCAATAGACCAAACCCTAACTCATGAGAATTATTGTTATCTTGAGAAGAGACAAGGCCAGCATATATATAAGGCTACGATAGGGACCTTAAGGAGAAATAAGTGTTTGAGCTTCCTATGGAAAGTTGGAATCCTAATTCCACTATTAATTAGTTCATTTCATAAATTATAATTCACACCACTAAAGAATTATAATTGAACTCCCGTCCTTATCTCAAAATTATATTTCGAGCTCCTTATTATTAAATACTTATTATTCTCCACACGTTAAGATTACAGATAACCGTCATTTAAATCAAATTAATGACAATTATATTTAAATGACTTCTTAATCCTTGAACCTACCACTTAACTTATTTGAAATGTCGGATTAACATAATCCACCTGCAGGGTTTGACATGATCAAAACTTATAAGCTTCTCAATGGGCTATCATCAATCCCTATATCGAGACGTGGATTCTGTCAATAATTAATATTCATCATACATATAGTGTCGTCATCCAATTCACGAATATTATTGATCCATAAATGAATCTCACTCTTAATGAGTCAAAACAACAAACACTACATATATATGTCCATTAATTATTTCAAGATTAAGAGCATAAATAATCATAATAACCATGGGATTTTAAATTATTTTATATAGTCAGTATAAAAACTATTAAGCCAAACTGGTCATATTCAATACACACAAAGTGTACTAGCACAACTAGTTAAAACTATACTGTTTCCTATAGTCAAGATAAACTATTAAAACTTGTGCTACAATCCTACCGATGGGTGTCCAATTCCATCTAAGACTCTGAACTATTAAACTTATATTCCACAAGAACCGATGATAATATCTTCTGTGTATAAGCTGTACTCTACACACCAAATCATCTACTATATGGAATAAAAGACACACATGCACAATATTTAAATAAATAATATAATACAATCATTGCCCATAAAAATTCTCATTAAAATAGCAAAACCAAGTTTATAACATATTCAAACCAACAAGAAAATTATGACTTTTAGTATATCCCTCTAACACAATGGCATGGAGAATAGATGAAGAAACATGTAAAATCAATTGAATCCTTCAACGTAATTTGATTGAATCAAATCTTCAACAATTGAAAAGTGAATCCCTCAACTCGTTCTCTCATTCCGAAAATCCCCTTTTGTTTCTCTGAGCTAAACCCTTGTTTGTTATTTTTTATTTTGAAACCCTCTTTTATTATTTCAATAAAAAAGTATATGTTTAAAGAAAAAAAGAAAAAGAATTAATAAAAATTTTGGTCATGGGTTTACTACTATAGACCACCGTTTTGCGAGGGGTTTACCCAGATCAATTATTTGATCAGTTACCCGCTCTTGAAAGGGTAAAATCAAATTTGATATTTGGTTTACCCAATGTTTGAACCAATTCAAAATTTTCTAGGTGGTCCATTGTCAACATTTTGGCATAATATATATATATATATATATATATTGGTGAAAGAAACTTTTTATGTATACACATGAAGTAAATCTAATAATATATGGGAAGCAAAAGTAAAGACCATAATTTGTTTAATTACAACACCTCAACTTTAATTCATAATTTGAGTAGTATTGGTGAGAAGATAGGAAGACATACGAGTAATGTGAAGAAAGTAGATAAAATTTGAAAGGTGTTAATTAGTTAAATTTAGAAGACAAATATTCAAGATTCATTTAAATTTGCAAAAATCCTGGTATGTATATTCTTCAATCTCTTTTCTTTTACACTTTTGAAAAAGAAAAACATTTTACCGTCTTTTGTTAGTTACAGGGATCTTGGGGGTTGGTTTCATGCATGCAATAATGTTGGATTACTGTTTTACCTTCTTTCCATTTTTTCCCACTACTTCTCCCCTTCTCTGTCTCCATTGTCTTCCGTAGCATTTGTTGTGAATTAGGGCAGCAAACATGCATCACATACACAAATTTTTCTACTAATCATTAAACCCTAGGATCTATAATGTTCAATAAAATCGACAGAAGACATACCTTGTACGAGATTTCAAATTAATGTAACGAACACGGTGGATTAGATCCTTCTGTTGTTGTCGTCCTAACGTAGAAAATACGACGCCTCTACGGTATGCACACACGAACGAGATCAGATCCTTGCTTGGTGTACTAGCACCTTTTAGGGTTCTCTCTCCTATTTCATCTTTCTTGCCTCTACAACTCCCCTTAAGCAGCCAAGAAGAACAATGGTTCCCTTTTAAAGGGGAACCCTAGTGAGAAACCCTAAGCAACAAAACGAATCAGGCCCAAGTCCAACTTGGTCCGTTTTCAATTCGTTTTTGATCCAACTCGTTTTGGTGTACGGCCCTGTAGGTTTATATTCTTTGGCAGTATAATTAAAAGCCCGTTTTATTATACAAATAGTAAGCGGTCTCTAGTAAAACATTACTACTACCCAAAGGGTATAAAGGTCAAAACGACACAACCTTAAATTGATATACCACATATTAACTCCTTTTGTCAACCGATATCTAGATTGAACACAAGACTAGGCAAATGTCATTCTTGTACAATTCAATCTTTATTTCTTGATCTCTAAGTATAATTAATCTTATACAAATGACACCTCATTTGTGTATAGCCATGCAAATATTAATTATACTTATCAAGGGGGCCCAAAGATATCTCTCTCGTTATATGAGAGTAACAAATCCCATCTTGATAAACCACATACTTCTACATAGTTTATAGTATGCTTGATCATCATCTTTATAATTACTCGGTCAAGAGCAACGTTTGATGATGCTTGACATGCTAATCCCTATGTTGGTAACCATGACGATCTCAGGTCTGAGGATAATACGATATCACTAATGGGGAACATCACTGATGACATTATATAACACTCCTCGCAGTGTCCCCAAAGCGGCTCGGTCCAATACTTTGTTCCTTAACAAGTATCAGTGTGTTCAACTTGATATCTCCATATCTATGACTTGTGGAACATAGTCATCAGCTGACCCTCTAATCATTATATTAATATGATCCTAGATTATTGACACATGATTAGGGACATCTAAATAATATTATTATAGCATTACTAGCATCCCACAATCAAGTCACGTACTTGATGAACTAGTATTAATGTATATTATTTATTATAGAGTATAAAGTAAAATGAAATAAACTTTATTAATGACAATAAGCATAAGATATCCAAGTACAAATCATAATCTATGAATAGTCCTATGACATATCTTTTTCAGCATCTCTAGGTACGTATTTTTTATTTTATTTTATTTTATTTATTTTTTGGTGAACCCTCTTTAATTGGCGCGAATACACCATTTATTTTTCTTTTATTTTTTTGTTATCGAATGCATAAAATTTTACACAAAACTCATGCATTAATTTAAACTAAATACTACCACTCAAATAGAAAGCAGTAGCATTCTTTAAAAAAAATAAAAATTATAAGCAGCATAGTGTTAAACTAAGCCTAATTTATTTAATTGTACTATCAAAGTCTAGATGATCTAAAAGAATTCATATCAATCGACCGAGAACTTTAGTGAGAATTTTATTCTTGACTTCTTGTGTCTAATAATGTGTATCCTTGACCTGGTAGATGGTTAAAAGTAGAAAGAATAGCAACCTAATTGTTGACCTTTAAGTCATTAATCTTGTTTTGATAATAATAATATATTTAATCTTGTGTAATTTAACTAAGTTGATGTTTTAAGTGATAGCTAATATAATTGATCTCACGAGGATAAAATCAAAAAGCCGGAATAAAGGTCGTTCACATACAAAGTTGTTCTATCAATGCCTCATACCTCACACAATTACAATGATCAATGCTCTACCAAAGGGATCTCTATACAAGAACAAAGAGCCAAGGAAAAAAAGAAACGAAGATACAAACAAAGCTTTCGAAGACTCATAAGTTTATATTTGAGTGAGTAGTTTTGTTGTAAAGATTCATATTTGATTTTCAATTATAACTCTTACTCTTTATCTCTTTATCCAAATAGATTGATCAAAATCAAATTTGTAGGTCGGAAAATACCCTAGAGGGGGGTGAATAGGGTTTTTAAAACTCAATGGGATTTTTAAAATCAATTTAAAAATATTCGATTTATATATCAATCAAGCAAACAAGAAACAAAGATAATTTCAATCACAAGGTGCAAATAACACAATATAAGAGTTCAAGAGATAGAGTAAGAAAGATTAAACTGATTTGAAGTCCAAGACTTTTTGTCCACATGGTTTTGGTTTACCAAACCATAATCCGCGCTCGGTTAGTTCCCCGAGAATTTTCACTAATTCCAATCTCCTTCCGGGTGAAGATCAAACCACTACAAGTGTATTCTTCTCACACACTCTACAAGTGTTGCTATACCACAACACTCTCACAAGATACCATCTTGCTAACTTTGTGAAATTTACCTCTCACAAATTCTAAACAAGAATTTACCTTCTTGTTTTTTCTATGAGATTTACCTCTCACAAATGAATTCTAATTGTTTGGTGATTCACACCAATTTACAATAACTCTCACAAGTGTGTAAAGAATACAATTTGAAACTCACACTAGAGTTATCCTATTTGATCAAGATGATATAGCTCAAATGATAATGATTGATCAAAAACAATTTCTTGAATCTTTAGATATTGAAGATTTATGAAGTATGAAGTATATGAATGATTCAAGGTGTTCAAAATGTTTCTTAGATAGTGTATATATAGTCCCAAAAGTGATATAGCCGTTTTTGAGGTTTGGTAGAAGTTTGGTACCAAAAATAGTAAAAAATCAGAAATTCAACGGCTATATTCTGAAGTATCAGTCGACTAAGCAAAACCATCAGTTGAATGATGGACCCTCAGTCGACTGATCACAATCCATCAGTCGACTGATGGACCAGACTGCCCATCAGGCCATAAGGTCAAAAATCCCAATGTTTGCACTTTTGCATATAAGCTCCAAAATCAATTCTAATGCTTTGGGGACCTTAAAAATAATTTCCTAAGACACCTATTTACGGAAAAACTCAAAATATGATTATTTGAATTTAATATGAATTTATTTCAAAACCGGTATTTGTAAGAATGATATTTTGAAAGAAATTTTGATTCAAACTGATTTTGATCAATCTAATAATGATATATCAAATGTATGAGCTATATAAATAATCAAATAAGAAACTTTACATTAATACCTAAGCACTCACTCGATTATCGAATCAACGAGTCTTTGAATGCTTAGATTTGTTTCTTCAATTTGATTCTTCCTTGAAACTTTTGTCTTGAAACTTTTGCATGTGATCCTTGATCTTGATCTTCATGGATTTGCATTGATGAGATTGATATTCTAGCTAGTCCAATGCTTCATTGACTTGATCGGATATAGATTGAATGATCCTTGTCAAACTTCCTTTGAGCAATCATGCTATTCTTGATATTCCATATAAATGAACTATAAACTTATATCAAGAAATAAGTTAAATTACACATGATTGATTTATTGTTATTATCAAAATAAGATTAAGACCTTCAAGGTCAACAAAATTGAATCAAAACTCTTTGAAAAACAAATATACTTGCAAAAACCGTTTTTCAAATAAATTGATATTAAATTCAAATTATCATATTTTGTGTTTTTTCGAAATTAGGTGTCTTGGGAACTTATTTTTGAAGTCCCTAAAGTATTAGAATCGATTTTGGAGCTCAAATGCAAAAATTGGGATTTTGGCCTGATGGACAGTAGCCATCAGTCGACTAAACAGCCTTGCTCAGTCGACTGAGTATTACCATCAGTCGATGCTTCAGAAACTAGTCGTTGGAACTTTGCTAAATGTGGAATTTTGCCTCATTAATTAATAAATCTACTACAAACGGCTACAAGCTTTTTTAAGCTATATATATAAGTTCTAAGACTCATTTTTAACAACTTGAATCATTCCTACACTATTATCTTTTATACATTCATTAGTCAAAGATTCAAGAATATTGTTTTTGATCAATCATCCTTATTTTGAGCTAGAAATTGTTAATCAAATATTGATATCTCTTAGTGTGAGCTTCATTTGTAATTTGTCATACGCAAGAGCTATTGTACATTGGTATTAGACACCAAACTTGTTCAAATCATATTTGTGAAAGATAAATCTCATAGGAAAAACAAGAAGGTAAATTCTTATTTAGAAATTGTGAAAGGTAAATTTCACAAGGTTAGTAAGAGGGATTTCTTGTGAGAGTATTGAAGGTGTTTTAAATACTTGTGAGAGTGTGTGATAAGAATACACTTGAAGAGGTTTGATCTTCACCCGGAAGGACATCGGTTATAGTGGAAATTCTTAGGGAACTAACCGAGCGCAGAAGTAGGGGGAACAAGCCGAACCGTGTGGACAAAAAATCTTCGACTTCGATCGTTTTTATCTTTCTATCTCTTGCTCTATAATATTGTGCTATTTATTCTTTGTGATTGGAATTATCTTTGTTTCTTGATTGCTTGATTGATATAGACATTAAACGTTTTAAATCTATTTTAAAAATCTGATTAAGTTTTAAAAACCCTATTCACCCCCTCTAGGGTATTTTCCGACCTATGCTAATGAAAGGTAAAAAAGTGAAGAAAGAGCATGCGTGGAACTCGAAAGGTGAATTTGTCATGCACCAATTCTTGATCAATGGGGGATGAATCACATCCCAAGAGAGATGAAATTTTATTGAATGCTCGATGAAATGGATAGAAAATTGAAGCGAGAGCGACACGTAATGACTATAAGTTATGTGCTGCAGGATATTGATCATTAATGATCAGTTTAATAACAATATAAAAAAGAAAGAGAAAAATAGTTGAGTTTTATGAGAAGTTGAAAAATAAGTTGACATATGTGGTGAGATGTCTTCTTACTTTGTGACTTTTTTATGGACAAATTTTCTTTTGGTGCTTGAGGAAGAAATTTTTTTTTCACAAAAAATTATGAAGGATGAAAAACATCTACTTATAAAATGAGTATGAAATGGAGAGTATCTTATCATATGCCTCAATTTTTTTTTTTAACATCTTACCAAATCAAATGTTTTGATTTTATTTTTTCATGTCGTTATCAAAATGAGCCTAAAAAGCTTAGAAAAATATATATTATTTTCTGATGTCTCAAAGAGAAAAGTCTTTTCTATTGAGCTTAATTAGGTGGCGTTTGAGATGTCTCAAAATGCCTTAAAAAAGAAAATTCTCTATATATTCATAGGTGGTATTTGTTTTACTTAATCAATTATATATATATACTTAGGTGGTATTTGTTTTACTAGTCTTAAAACGTAGAAATGATGTTTGCTTTCTCTCCTCGCAATGTTTGATTGGATCAAAATTCACCTTCTAGCATTAAGATCAAGGAAAGTCCTATCCAGAGTAATTTATTCCGATATATAATACATATATCCTTTTTATTATTTAGGAATTGATTTCAATCACATAACAAGGTTAAATTATAAAATTTTATCTGTTCAGCATCACATATATAGTGAGACTCTTGCCATATCATATATATGGATTGCTAAGACTAGCAAATGAGTCGACTACTAGGATTATGAAGAATCAAGCTTCGAGTTTGTATAGAGTACTAATGTACTATTCGACTATAAAGTTAATCTATATTATATACAAGAGAGATATAAAATTGTCAGAAGTATGTTAAGTTATGTTTTATCGTTTTACTGAAAATCGATAAGTGTTCTTGTAACATTATATTTTTGCTAACCTTTTACTCGAAGGCTAAAAGCCCTTCATCTTCGCGTCTTTGAACTATGACATTTTGGACATATTATATATATATGTATATACTGTAATACAAATGTGGGTATAAACTTTTAAGATACTTTAACTACTATTCACAAGAGAGATATAAAATTGTAAGAAGTACGTTAAGTTATGTTTCATCGTTTTACTGAAAATTGATAAGTGTTCTTGCAACCATTTTTCCTTTCTTTTCAAATTGAATATCTGGTTTATAAGCAAATTAAACTTAACAAAATACATATAAAATTTTTATTATTACTACTTGATTAAAATATATAGATAATTGAAGTAATCCCATTTGTCATAAATTAAACAAATTAATTAATTAATAAAATTAACATATAATTCATAAAATATCAAATCTTCTCCTCATGCATTTAATCACAACATCATCTATCTAATTATGAGGGGTTTGTTTTTGAGGATAACTTTCTCTTATCAAATATAGGATTGACTTGAAGATGAACTTATTAAATATATAAATTAATAAAATTAAAACAAAAATCTATAAATATTGAATTTTCTATTCTTGTGTTCCCAATTATAAGCTGTATATAAAGGATGTTTGCCTTCTGAATTTTGAGACATAAAGAAAACTTCCTCGATTGCGAAAAAATTGACTTCAAGATATCAATGGAGATTTCACAATAAATTTTGGGGATGCATTTGTCATGAAACATTCATTTTACAATAATGCAACAACCTATTATATGTAAACGTGAACATTATCCACTTGTGAGTATGGTTTAAATTCCGTTAGAAATAAGGAAAATATGAAGCCTTTTTTTTGGATAAGCGGTAAAGAAATATATGTCTAAAAGTTTTTGTCATGTGGTATTAGCTCTCATATTAACTTGGGAGGTTGTGAATTCTGTCTTGTTCTCTCTAGAATTTACATATTTATAAGGGAGAAAAAATTAAATTTCTTTTAAGAAAAAAAAAATTCGTCTCTATATTTATATATAAACTTACTTTTGTAATCTAGTTGATACTTCTCAATCTCATTATGAATTCAGTTCAAAAGAAAAAAGAAAAATCTAATTTGAGGATTTAAATTTATTGGGCATTGGGCCCAAATGTTTTATTAGCAGGCCTTTTTATCCCCCTAATTGAACCCCCTTGTCAGCACATAATTTTGGACTATTGGGTCCACTCTCACATTTGTTTAATTCTATGAAACTGAATTCTAAATTAGTTTATAGTGGGGCTCATGTGAGAGGAGTAATTTTTACTTTTTTAAAGGTCTTCAAAAAGGAAATAATCACTTGTCTTTATGTTTGTTTTATATTTTTAATTAAAAGAAGAAAAAGTATAAGCTCCTTTTTCTTTATTTTAAAGCTTAAATAAAGAAAACCTCGCTTTATATATTACTCAATCTTAAGATTTTTTAAATTTAAGTATACGTTTTTATCACTAGGGGTGCATTTTTATTTTTTTTTTACTTTTAGTTATTAAATACTAATTATTAATTGTTGAGTGCTAAATGTTGAATTCAAATTCTGAAAATACTAATTTTTTTTTTATTTTGAATGAGGTTCTGAATTTTATGTTTTTGTATAAAACAATGGTTTAAATCTAGCTAGCGTTAAGCATTCAATGAAATTAATGCCTCTTAATACTAAATATTTAATTATTAAAAAAAATAGCCGTTAACTTCTTAATTAATGATATTAAAAAATAAACATCATATTGCACCTCTTAGTACTTAATACATTTTCACTAAGCATTCAAAGGTAAAAACAAATACCCTCTAAGGTAACTTACTCATACTCCAATATTTGTGTTTGTCTTCCTTCGTTAAGAAGAGAGAACTCAGAATGTGTTCTCCCGGGCCGAGTGCTCAATTTTTAAAAGAGTCTTCTTACTGTACTTTGTTCTCATCTCAATTTTCATATATACAAACTTTATTTTTCTTTTCCTTTTTTTTTTGAAATTAAACAACCCACCAATCAGGGCCGGTCTGCTTGTTTCGAGGCCATCGGTGAAATTTGAAAATGAGGCTCCATTAACGGTACAAATATAATCTTTTCAATGGATGGGCTAGTTCATTGAAAAAGATATTTGAAAAATGAATCGGTGATGACTGACTAATTGAAAATTAAACTTGGCTCTATTTTCTATTTATTTTTAATATGCGGCTATCGGTATTTCTTAACAAATATAATTATTAATTATTAGCTACCGGGAGAAAAGCATTAATGTCACAACTTTATTGATGTTTTGGGATAATAATTTGAAATTTTGAATACTTGAAGTAATACTCAATGTTAATTTTCGCTATTTAAGTGGTTTTTTTTGTTTTTGTTTTTTGTTTTTTGTGCGTGTGTGTATAAAGGTTGAACATTTATACTTCATATATAATAGCCAACTTGCGAATACTATCCTTTTTAGTTGAAAATTTATTAAATGTAAATTACGATGTCAAGTATACTGATTCAACACATTTAATGTCATCGTTTTTGGTTCCAAAATAAGAATGTCACGTAATAACTGCATAATTTGATCATATGATTATGACTTCAGAACTAAAAATATTAATTTTCTAACTCTGGAGTCAATGTATCATATATATATATATATATTTAACCACTATATATATATTGTTTTAATTAAGTTTTTATCTAACTAAGGAGCACAAGTAGAGTTAGTTGAAAGTTTTTTTAAGTTAAATGACAAGTAAAAGGGTGATTTTGAATTTATCCACTTGATTTATTCATCCACTATAAAAAGGAAAATTAAATATCATCTAATTATTAATATCAAAAATGCCACCGATGTTAATCTACTAAATAAAATATAAACATTCATTTGTTATTATTGTCAAGCTATATGAGTGATTTTATTTCTACTCGCAATTTCTTGTAGTTAATCAACATTGTTAAGTTAACGCGTTATTTATTAAACTAACGTCAACATGGATAGACATAAAGAAAATTATTGATTTAATTTTTTTAAATATTATTTTATTAATGAATTCATATTAAAATATCCACTAAATTAATAAGTATATTCACTTTAATTAAGTAAATAAAAATAGGATCATTTGTACTTTGACACTGATAGTTTATATTGAAATTGAGTTTGACCTCCAAAGTTTTGAAAATTTGAAGTTTGACACTTATTTTTAATAGCACTGTTAACTCTTGAGTTTTGACTATTAGTCAACCAAAATTGAATTATATATCCCAAAATACCCTTTTACTGCTATATGAATTGGATTGCACATATATATTCCCATACCCACACCATAACATTTATGTACACATTTACAAAACATATTTTAGGACTAATTAGAAAATAAAAAAACGTTTATAACATTATTTATTTCAGCACAATACGAAAATTAATTCTAATTATGTTAGAGTGAAAACTTTACAATTTTCCAGCGTAAAAATTTACACTCATTTTTTGTTTTGTTTTGTTTTTTTTAAAATTTTCACTCAAACACATTTCAATTAATTTTTATAGTTAATTATTTACGTAAACAAATATATCATGTTGAGATTATAAATCTCACATCAAGAAATCATTAATGCCTTTCAAAGCAATATGTAAAATTTAGTGGTGACATTACCCATTGTTAATTTATTTTGGTGTTAAACGCTTCAAACTCTAATATCTTATCAGAAGGTTCACACGTGCTTGGCTTGGATGCTCCTTAAATGTCATAATTTTGAAAATAGTTTTTGCCTCATAGGCCATATAGATTTTCCAGCATAAAAATTTATTTTCAATATGTATTATATAAGCTAATTTTATTGACTATTAAATATTGATTAAGTTAAAATTAATGAAGTGATAGTAATATTATTAATTTCGGACGAGAGAATATAAACTATGCAAATCAGTTTCATATTAAGGTCATGCATGTAGAATGAAATGGAAATTTTGACAGTTTAGCAATGTTCCAAATTAGGGTATGATTATTATCACTGCAGTATAATTTTTTAGCACTATCATCTTTAGTGACAATTTTCTTATTTATTAGAGGAATTTTTTTTAGATGGATTTTGGAGGATTACAGGATTTATTTGAAGTGCCAATAATACTCCCTAAATAACTATTATGAACTTTATTACATCACATCTGATTAAGCGTTCAACTAATAATGTCCAAATTAAACTGACTATTTCTTATTGACTCAATAATGTGTAAGTTTTATTTTGATAAATCTAAATAGGTAAAAGACCAACAAGTACAATGAACTTTATACTTTTTTACAAAATGGTTAACATATTTTTTTAAAAAAAAATTTTGACATTGAACTTTTAATTTCATTGCAAAATAGGTAAGCGTGACAGCAATCCGTACCATGACATATTACCCAAAATGTAAACAAATTTAAAGTTCATTGTTAAAATTGTTGAAAAAAAAAAGTATGTTACCCATTTTGTAAAAAAGTGTAAACTTCATTATATTTTTTGATCTTTTATCCAATATAAATTTAATTCGTTTCAAAAAATACTCATTTCATTATAATCTAGTCGAGTTAAAAACTGAATATGTAAAGGCCATTTTAGTATTTTACCATCCGTAGTAATGTAAAACCATAATTATTTCCTATATTAACGGAAAAGGCTAGTTGGCACCTATGAATTTTCTTTTGGGACAATCACCCTATCACTATGAAAATCTAAATTTGGGTTGTTTCCGAAAGGAATGTGTATCTGGGCCCTTTACCCAAAATATCAGTTTTCCAACATATATCACTTTGCCCTTTAACTATCATGATTTTCAATTTTTGACCCTTCATGCATAAATTAATTAAGCATTAGATTGGGGACCGCATGCACCTTTCAGTTTTTTTCGTTTTTTAGTCACCCTTCTCACATGCTGGCAGCTATAAATATATATATATATATATATTTTAAAAGAAGGTTTGTTCCATTTCTTAAAAAAAAATATTACATCAATTATGGTAATGCAATTATTGTATAAAATACACCAAAAACCACTACGGCACTGCCACGGGCAAATAATTAAAGTGTGTGTTCTTAATTACATCTATCAAATTATTGTCTGATCGAGTGTCTGAGTCGAATTGAAACTATGGAGATGAATATCAGTTTCGATATCTTTTGCATGCTTTTACTCGATGTTGTTTTTAATGGTTCGTTACCTATGGCCAATGCTTTGAATTATCTCACAACTAGAAAACTTCAATCTGTTTTTCGGCCAACGCAAGATCTCCCAGAATTCTGTGGTATATGCTCTGTCTCTCTTTCTCTCACACACATACAAACAAATACACTTCTTTCCACTTCATTTTAGAGATGCGCGTGGATAAACACAAGAGACTGTATTTATTTCCAAATATATATGAATATATAAGGTCCGTTTGATAGTAACATGGAAAATGATTAAAAATAAATAAATTTAATGTGGGTAAGAAGATGGAAAATAAGTTGAGGGATGTAGTGAGATTTAACTCTCACTTTTTGACTTCTTCCATGGAAAAAATTTCTTTAGGTGCTGGTAAAGAAATTTTTTCCACAAAACATAAAGGAGGGGAAAAAAATTCTTTGGGTACTAGAAAAGAATATTTTTTCGCAAAACACAAAGAAGGATGGAGTGCATCTCACCACATCCCTCAACTTACTTTCTATTTTCTCGCTCAAATTAGTTGTTTTCCTTATCATTTTCAATGTTACCATGAAACAGAACCTAAGAATATTTATTTTGGAAAGAATTTAGGATTTAACATATATAAATGCATGGCTGTTTAGCACATATATATGCAGGTGGACCTAGTCAGCAAGATATTTGTGATGCCCATTATAAATTGAAAGGGTGTAATGTTGATAATTGTACTGTTTTATGTTTCAACAAATTCAAGCATACACCTGTTGCAAGAGCAGTTTGTGAGTCCGCTAATTTATGCGTGTGTTGTATTGCATGTTAAAAATGGAGTGTTATTAATTTACTTCATGTATTGCTATAAGAATGAAATCGCGCAATAGATAGCCTAAATCTATTAGTTGACAATTCTTAATTTACCCAGAACGGAATTTAAAATTATTTTATAAATTATTCGGCCTTTCAATTCAAATATTATGTTTCCAGGAATGTCAAATATTTTATGCTCTTTACTTTTGCTTCCCATAAATTACTAGATTAACCCATCCATTTACATATTTAAGAAACTTTTTCCTTTTGTAAACTTTAAATAAACATTGACCGAAAGCGAAATTTATAAAAAAGAATGAGGTGATTATGCCCGATTTGATTCAAACCCACCCACACCCAGCACAATTCGGGTTTGGCAAAAAAAATGTCCAATCAATGTTTTTCCTGGAAAAATTAAAATTCTATAGAGTGCACAAGTTCCACAAAATAACATAAATTACCTAGGCCTCGAAATCAATGGATTTAAGCATTTCAGTGGGGCATAGTAAAATTGGCAAAGAATTAGTCATATACATAAATGGTACAATTACTTTTATGTAAATTGATATTATTTTGTATATAGTTCAATATATATTCATGTTTACACACCAATTGATATTATTATGTATATTGTTCAATATATATTCATGTTTGAAAACTGTTTATCTTATAAATGCAATCATTTTTGGTAGTAACTATCCATTTCATTTTTACTATTTTAAGTTTTAATGTTTATGTCAATCTGGCAAAAAAGGGTGAAGAATAAGGATGAGGTGAAATTAAGCCAAGTAGCCAACCGTTTTTTATAGACGATCTATGTTGGATTGCTTAAGAACTAAGAATGGAATTCAAAAATATTTTATAAATTAATTGGCCATCCAATTAAAATATTCAGTTTCCAGGAATTTCATTCATGCAAACACCAACCATACCTGAAGGTATTTAGAGCAAACTGTAAATCACAGCCCTCTGCTTCTTGGAATATCTCCCAATATCTCGATGAGTACTCCCTCAGAGTTTTGTCTCTTTTCTTTCTCATATTTACCAAAGCTTCTGGGCCCTTGACCACTCTACTGCTGGTTATGAACCTGGCGGTAAACTGCTCTGGCGGTAAACTGCTCTGCCAGTTCTCGAAAACTGTTGATTTGACCTGTTGGCAAACGGGTAAACCATCTGAGGGCAACTTCGCCCATGCTTGTTGGGAACATCCGGCACATCACGGCATTATCTTAAATCCAATAAGCCATGACCTGTTGATAGTATCTGACATGGTCAGCTGGGTCTGTTTTACCAATATATATGTTGAACTTTGGCTGAGTTAGCTTTTTCAGCAGTGAGGCTTCGGCTATGCGCCTTGTGAATGGCGAGCTGGTCTGCTCTCCCAGTGATTTTCGCGCCAAGTTTCTAGGAATGTAGGCCATATACTTTCCGGCCACTGCTGAATCAATCAATCTCCTCGGATCATTTTCTGCCCATGCTTTGGGCCCAGAGTCCTTCTCGACCAGCCTATCAAACACACTCTGCCTGGGTTCCGCCAATGCGGCTTCTAGAGTGGAAACATGTGCTCCAGGTGACTGTTTATCATCTCGGCCCTGAATACGAGTCTGAACAGGTACAAGATTTTTGGTGGCAATGTTATCATTGCGCAGTCATCTAACGGTCGACATTGCTGTGTCTTCCTCCTCCGCATTTCTGGAGGCGGATTTCATCATGTATTTTCTCAGAAGTTCGGGTAAGGTTTAGTTCTCCAACCTTAGTGCAACAACATTATCAGCGGTACCCCCGCCAGTCATGTTAGGATCATCATAGTTGCTATCGACCAACCTCTGATTCGTGATGACCGGCTGGTTTTGGGAACCGTTTTGTTGGTGTTGGAGGGGTGGCAATCTGCCATCTCCCCCAGTGGGTTAAGCTTGCGAAATCCGCGATGTGGTTGCTCTTGTTTGAGGCATGATGATGTGTACTGCCTTTTCCGGTGGGTCAAAATCACACTACAATTTTTCAGAATGAAAAATACTGTCTCTCTCATTTCCCACAGACGGTTCCAAACTGTAGGTGGTCCAAATTTTACGACCCGACCCACTGTAAAAAGTAGTTTGAGAAACGAGTCGGAGAGAATGGATGAAACAGGTAGAGTGTGACAAAAGGATTTTTTGGGTGCGGTAGGTTCCCCCAGCAGCGCTTATGCTGATCCAGTAGTACGTTCTCCGTTTGTTAGTGTGTGGTTACTGTATTGAGCTCTTAAGGCAATGTTAATGGTGTTACAAGCTTTCTCTTTCTAAAACAGAATAAGTAAAACTAGCAACTCTCTGCTAAAATAATCAGTAACCCACCCCTCCATCGAGCCTCCCTCCTTCTATTTATATGTATAGAATTAGGGTTACATTTTCTTATTAGGGTTGACAGTAAAATGACTAAAAAGGGTAAGACTTGGACAATACTCTAGCTTTGATTCCTTTATACACTACTAAGAACTTTTGAATTCGTACGTTGGTGGTGGAGCAGTGGGGATCTGCACGATTTTGTACAGATCCGTATGATTTGGTATGATCCTCTACACGTGTTCCTCACGTGCTATGGCACGTTGTCCCCCTCCTGGGGGTCTCGGCACCGGCCTTCCATCTCGGTGCGACTTGGCGCCTTTACTTTGACATATCTTCTTGTTATTCCCTTACACTTGGGCCTAGCCCGTCTGTTAGGCCCGTGGTATGGGTTTCTGAGTAGATCGGACTGGTCCAGTTTACCTTAGCCAAATTTTATGCTCCCTCAGTACCTATAAATATTCATATATGTACTAGTTTTATTGCACGCTATTAAGATGGTTGAAAAAAAGTTATAAGCTAGTTTACTGGAGCTTTTTTTGTTTAATATTTTGTCCAATTGGGTAACAATTTTATCCAATTTGGCATCACTTTCTACACATATACCTATATATGTTCACATATGTACCAATTTTAATACGTTGCAATTAATACCGGTACAAAAAAAATTATAAATTGGTCGTTCTTTAAATAAGATAGGCTAATAAAGGCAAAAAAAAATAAGTATAAATAAGACAAAAAAAAAGGCAAAAATATCATAATACTTTTTCGCTACTCCTCTGGTAATTAATTAGTAAAAGTATAACTTTTTGTTATTAATTGGAAGCCCATACCCTAATAGTAAATAATTTCTCTTTTTGTGCCTTGCATGTAATTCTCCCTACTTCTTTTTTTCCCACCTTCTTACCCCCCCCCCCCCCCCCCCCCCCCCCAACCCACCAAACCCCCACCTCCCAAATCAATTTCTTTGTTTCGAATATATATATATATATATATATTAAACCACATGTGCACACGATTCACATGTTATTTGTATGTATTTAATTTAAGGATTAATGTTTAACAGAATAGTAAGATAATTTAGTAGTTAAGAAGCGGTGTCAACTTGTTAAAAATTGATAATTCAATTCTTGATGATAGTAATTTCTTTTAAAAGGACTGCATGGGTAAAATAAGAATTACAAGACCATTACAATATGAAAGGTTGTACAAATGATAAATCTCAAAAGCTCTTTCTCAATCTCTCTCGATCTCACTATTTATGTGCGTGCATATATAACAAACACCCATAATTAAGAACAAACTAAATAAAATTTGCGATTCTAACCAAAATGGCACATTTGTGAACAAGATTTGTCTAGAAATGATTGAAACATGAATTCAGAAAAGTCAAGTACCTGTATAGCGTCAAAACACATAGAACTAGTACTTTGCGCTCAATTCATAGATCGAACACGTTAACATTTTCTCAACTTTAATCTCCCAAATTGTTTAAGTCAGGACTCCTCATGTGGCTTCAGCATTAATAGTGTGCCTTTAGGACATAAAAATTCCACACCTACATTCAACAATATTGGTAGACAATTCGGTAGCCAAAATGGAATACAAAAATATTTTATGAAATTAATCGACGTTCCTGTTAAGTATGATATTCATTGCGGTTCCTTTTCCTAACGGCTTAAACTTTTGGGAGAGATAGTCCCTAACATAATTTTTTTTAGCATAAATAACTATTAGCATACAGTGCCATTACAATAACTAGTGCACAATAGAGCACTAAAACACAAAATAAACTCCCCGTCTTTGGCATACACGAGTAGCTAGAAGAGGTTGGTTCTCTGGGAGATCCAAGGTTCAAGCCTTAGCACCTTTATCCCCCATCTATTAATCTTGAATTTGCACAATTCGTTCCGGTCCAGTCCCAAAATTCCTAGGACTGAAGTGCTTGGTCCAGTTAACTGGACTGTGCACACCCCTACCGATGCCCAACCCCCTTTGTTCTTACTTTTAGACACCAACTCCCAATTTAGTAAGTGATTACAAGCTCCCTCCCCGTATCCTTCCCAAACAAAATTTCTCATTAAAGCATTTTGAAAAGAGAGGTAATAAATTGGAATACTCTCAAGGACCGATTGAATTAAAGTTAACCTAAACCCCCCCCCCCCCCCCCCCCCGAAAGACATCCTTTTAACCAACCTTCTAATCTTTTAGAATTTTTTTCAATCACCGGTCCCCAAAACTCTACTCAACAAGGGTTGTCTCCTAGAAGCATCCCAAGATAGGAAATTGGCCACGACCCCAACTCACAGCCCGCCGTCCTCTCTAACGACACCATTTCTTCATCCTTCACTTTGATTCCTACTAACATGCTTTTGGATAAATTGATGTTTTGGGATAGTTCTTATTGTGGGATAGGTCCTATTGATATAGCGGGCTTAGGATTAGTAGTGTGTCATGCGGATTGATATTTTGATGTTCTTTTTGTGCTTTTGTCATGTTGTCTTCAGTGGTCTCCTTGACCTCTGTTTACTACTTAATTTCTTGTATTGATTTTTCTTATCAATATAAGTTTTCGTTTTTGAAAAAAAAAAATTTGATGTTAAGCCCCGAGGCTAACCCAAATATATCCAAGATGTCAATTAATTTTTTAAGCTTACTTTTATCTTTTGAGAGAGAGAAAATGGTATCATCGGCAAATTGTAGATGTGAAAGTTTGACATTGTCCATACCTATCTCAAAACCCTCGATAATACCCATTTCCCTAGCTTAGCTTTCACCACTAATCTATTAAGAACGACTGCTACTAAGACAAAAATAAAATGTGAAAGTGGATCACCTTGCCTAATGCTCCTTGATGCGTTGAAAATACCCCCCGGTCTACCATTGACATAACTGAAAAATTAGAAGAGGAAAGGCAACCCTTTATCCATTTCATCCATCTAAACCCAAAGCCCTTATTTTCAAGCACATGATCAATGAAATCCCATTCCACATGATCATATGCTTTTTCAAAATCTATTTTAAAAACCACGCCTTCTTTCTTCTTGATCCAATATTCCTCTACACTCTCATTAGCAATCAGCACGAGATCAAGGATTTGACGACCTTTAATAAATGTCGCTTATGATAACCCTACCGTTTCATCTATTACTTCTCTCAATCTCAATGCTAAGACTTTAGCTAGAATTTTGTATAAACTTATGACTAGGCTAATCGGGCTATAGTCTTTAAGTTTGAGAGAAGATAACTTCTTTGGGATTAGATAAATATATGTGGAATTAGTGCATGCATTCACTACCCCATCTTCAAAAAATTCATTAAACCCCCCCCCCCCCCCCCCCAAGAATATCTTCCTCAATGATCGCCCACCCCTTTTTGAAAACTTCAATGGTAAATCCATTTGGACCCAGTGCTTTGTCTCCCCCACAAGTTCGCAGTCTTAGTCTCATTTTCTTCGAACGGTCTTTCGAGCCAACCTTTGCAGCGGAACTTTGATAGCTGGGACTGCACTCGAAATATACCACAATGGAATTATGTAACTGTGGTTTTTTAACCCTTTGTTTAGCAGCAGCAAACTTGACCACCAAACCAAGATTATTTCCTTCTTTTTTGAATTAGGGTTTCTCTAGAACCCTAAGATTGCAGTCATGTGCAATAAATATCAGCCGGGGGGATAAAATGTTCACGGATCACTGTTCATGAACACTTTTCATGGGCACTGCTTCACAAAAAATGTTCATGTGCTGCTCACAGTCACTGTAATGCACTACTCACTGAATGATTGTTTACAGATTATTGTTCAACGCACTATTCACATATTACTGTTCACGAACACTATTCATCGCACTTTTTCACTGAGATAAAAGACGAAACTATTATATAATCACGAAAGGAAAGAAGAGCCCCCGTCCGGTGGACGACAAGGTGGGTCGCCTGCCAGCGGAAGAGGAGGATCTTGTAGTGCCTCTGATACCAAGTTGAATTGTAAACGGAAGAATAAATAAAGAGAAACGAAAGAATATGGGAGTTGTATTGATAATTGTATTAGTATATAGACTCCCAAAGTGTAGGACACAAACTAAACCCTAGGATAACAATAAACGAAATAAAAGTAAAGGAAATAAATAACTAAGGAAATACTCCATTAATTAAATACTTATCTATGGTATGTTTTGACAGGACAATAAACAATACCATAACTAATATAAATTCTATAAATAAAATAAACTCCCACAAATAATAATATCTTGATTTTTTTTATCAGAAACGAAAACTTATATTGATAAGAAAAATCAATACAAGAAATAAAGCAGTCAACAGAGATCGAGGAGACCACTGAAGATCGCAAGACAAAATCACAAAAAAAAATCAAAATATCAATCTGCACGACACACTACTAATCCTAAGCTCCTTGTATCAATAGGACCTATCCCACAATAAAAACTATCCCAAAACTGCCGCCCAAACCCGTGAAATATCTGTAATTGAATACGCTCCAAAGGCATTGGATGAAAAAGCCCATAATGGTGCTAACGCCTTAATTCTACTCCACGACTCGTCTTCAGTTGCTTCCTTGTCCTCGAAAATTCTTGAATTTCTTTCCTTCAATATGTACCACATCATTGCCAAACAACATCTCCATAAAATTTTAGCCTTCTTTCGGCTTCCCTTGATATACCAACTAATCGAAAGTACACTTTGCCATGTTTTTGGAAAAGCTATAACTAGCCCCAACTCCTTTCGAACATTAGCCCAAATATACTACGTGATTGGACAATGTAACAATAAATGATCCACCGTCTCTCCTCCCCTTTGCACATTGCACACCAAGCAAGCGATATCTGAAGGAATGGTTTCCATTGTTGTAAAGCATCCGCCGTGTTAACCCTCTTCCAAACAGTCAGCCACGCTAGAACCTTCACTTTTTGAGGTATTCAATCTTTCCAAACCATGCTATAAGGCCTGAAATAAACCCCCTGGAAATCTAAGGAGAAAGCACCATTCTTTTCGCCCACCCACAACCTAGAATAGCACTCAAACCTATCTAACCTCCAATTATTCAACAACCCCATCAAATCCATAAACTCATTCATCTCGATTTCATTAAAATTTCTCCGAAAAGTGATATCCCATGTATAAGAGAATCAGCCCCCCACAACACATTGGCCCGAACTGTAGCATTTGGAGAACTAGCAATTCTATATAGTCATGGAAATAGGGCTGCTAAAGATGTGTTACTCACCCATCGATCTACCCAAAACCGAGTTCTAGCCCCATCCCCTACCTTATATCTAGTATTTCTAACAAAGCCTTCGATGCCTTGCGAGATAGCCTTCCACGAACTCCTGTGTGTACCTCTTTCCACCACGTTAGAATCCCATCCATTGTCTTGAATGCCATATTTACTTTTTATAATCAAATGCCAAAACGCGTTCAGCTCCCTAGGAAACCTCTAAATCCATTTACCCAAAAGAGCAGCATTCTTACTAACGATGTTCCCAATTCCCAACCCACCTCTCTTCTTGCTCTTACACACCTTCTCCCACCCCACCAAGTGATCACCTTTCTTTTTGTCAAAGCCTTCCGATAGAAAATTCCTAATCATCTTCTCTATAATTTTTGCCACCGCCACTGGGATTTTGAAAAGAGAAAGATAATAGATAGGGATGCTTTCAAGAATCGAGTGAATAAGTGTAAGTTTCCCACCTCTAGAAAGACATACCTTTCACCAACCATCTATCCGCTTACTAATTTTCTCCACCACTGGACTCCAAAACCCAATTGATCTTGGATTATCACCCAATGGAAGACCCAAGTATGATAAGGGCCATGCGCCAACCTCACACCCGATCTCAAAACCTATATGCCTCATCTATTCCTCCTCCATGTTGATACCCACCACTTAAATTTTAGCAAAATTATTTTTCAGCCCTGAAGCATAACCAAATATATCCAGAATGCCTATAAGATTACGAATTTTCCCCATATTATTAGATAAGAAGAAAATCGTATCGTTGGCAAATTGTAAATGCAATAGGCTTACTCCATCCCTTCCACCAAGCCCCGTACTTTTGCCTTTTCAACCAACCAATGTAGGACGACCACTGCCATTACAAAAAGGAATGGCGAAAGTGGATCTCCTTGCCTCAATCCCCGAGACGCCTTGAAATTGCCCCTAGGCTTACCATTCATTAGAACCTAGAAGTTAAGTGAAGACAAGCAACCCATGATCCATCTCCTCCACTCCCCCATCTCCCCCCGAACCCCTTCTTATTCAGCACATGATTGATAAAATCCCACTCTACACAATCGTATGCCTTTTCGAAATCGATTTCAACACCACCCCCTCTTCTTTCCTTACCCGATACTCCTCCACCCCTTCATTGGTGATCAACACTAAGTCTAGATTTTGTCGAACCTTAACAAAAGCTCCTTGTGCCTCCCCCACCATCTCAGCCATCACCTCCCTTAACCTTATATATAAGACCTTGGCCAGTAACTTATAAAGACTAGTGAGAAGAAGTTCACTAACTCTCTCTCTATTTTAGCCTCATCCACCACCATTACCCCGTCCTCCTTTTCCAGCTTGCAAATTAATTTATTAACCTTTCTTTGATTGACAATCCGATGAAATAATTTAGAATTTGCATCCCACTCTTTCTCCCCATTAACCTTCGCCTTTTGATTCCAAGAGATTTCCTCCTTCAACAGAATTTCATCCAACTCCTCCTTTAATTTTCTTCTTTTCTCCACCACTTCCACCCCAATTGGCCCCCTTGGCTCCATATCATCAATCTCTTGAATTCTTTTAAGAACTTGCCCCTTCCTTACTCTAATATCGCCAAAGACTTCTATGTTCCATTGTTTCATTCTCACTTTCATTAGATCCAATTTCTTTATGAACTTATAACCTTCCCATCCACTAACCGAACACTCCTCCCACCACTCCTTGAATTTTCCCAGAAAGTCCGCATGATGTAGCCATATATTCTCGAACTGAAATGGAGTCGGTCCCCCAACGAAAGGGATTATTATCCAAGATCAATGGGAAGTGGTCCGACACCACTCTAATGAGCGGCTCCTGTCTAACCAATCCGAATTGCTCCCAATCTGAAGAAAATAAGAACCTATCCAGTCTAGAATACGTATTCCCATTTGACCAAGTGAAAATAGCATTGCTCATGCTTGGATCATTCAACTCTGAATCTCTGATAAAAGCATCAAATTTTTCATACTTCTGGTCCACCTTCCCCAATCACCTTATTTTTTTCAGACGAAAATCGAATAATATTGAAATCCCCTCCCAAGCATCATTTGTTCCAGCAAAACCCGGTTAGATCCGCCAATTTCTCCTAGAACTTATCTCTCTCCTTGTATTTGCATGGCCCATAGACTTCTGTTGGCCACCACCCCTCCCCTTGTAACGGTTTTAACTTGACTGACAATGTGAACTCCCCTCTAATACACTCCCCTGCCAATAGAACTATCACATCCCAAATAATTAAAATCCCCCTAGACCTTCCCACAGAAGGAAGAAAGGCCCAATCTTTGTATCTAACCCCCCACATTGCTCCGCGTATCTCCCAATTAATATCCTTTTTCTTTGTTTCTCGCAAAATCACCACTTCCGGATTCTCCCTCACCACTATCGCTTTAACCTTCCTCCTCTTCTCCCTCCCCCCTGACATTCTAAGAGATTATCTTCATTGATACCGCCTAACACCCCTCCTAACTGCACTACCCTCACCCCCTTTCTCATAATTGACATTGCATTTTAGATTCTACAATTCTCTAGTCCCTTTTTTGCCTGTTCCACTCTTATTCCTCTCGCAACCCCCTTTTTTAGTGTTTTTACGGTAATTTGTACCCCTATTCTTGTTAGGATGTTGCTAAACTTTTCCCTCTCGTGATTATTTAATCCTGACCACAACTCCTCCCCGTGCAAATAGCTTTCTAATTCTCCACTCCGCTGAACCACCAAATTTCCTTGATCTTCCAAAACCTCCATATTATTCATCTTTTCTCCCTCCCATTCATCTACCGATAATAGCAGTAATGGTGATTGTTTTGATTCATTTACTTGTGGTTGTGCCTGTGCTTCCGAATACTGTGAATTTAACAACGTTGTTAGAGTGAGCAGATGCACCCCCTGTAACACCACTCCCCCATCATAGCAGACATAAATCGCTAATTTCGGTACACAAAAACTGCCCCTCCTTGCTATAATCTGCCATCCCTGACTAGGAATTGAATCTGCAATGATCTTTGAAGACCCAACGCTCATTCTTGTCTGATGTTCACTAAAAAGCAAAGCCAACCACCCTCCACCTTTATCTTGATAAAACGAGACGGCACTGCTATTATCCTTTTTTAAATTATAATCGTCACCATAATCATCACCCTCGAAATTAGAAAGATTTTCAAACTGAAACCTAGTTTTCGAAGTCTCACCCTCTTCTGCCCTACCTGACATTAAATCTTCATATTCGCTTACACCTTCCTCCTGCCTCCCCTCTCTCTCCGCTAACACCTCCTCCCATTTTTTTAATTATTGCATCATCATTCTCCCATTCTTGTACACAATAAGCCTTCAACGATATCCCTTTCTTCGCTTTACATCTTTGATAAAATTGTGAAATTTTTTGGGGAACCCATCTAAATTTTAAAAGACATCCTTTCTCCTTATATTTTTGGCCCAATACCACATCTTCAGCTCCCTACACATACATCTCCTCAATTACTTCCCACTACGTCGCAGAAAGCCTAGCGAATGGCCCGATCCGCCTTAAAAAAACTCATTATGTCCTTTGCTTGCGACTGAATTAATCTCGCCTCCACTAACTGGTCCAACCCCTTCATTACAGCGCTCAATCACTTTCCCTTTCCCATGATTCTCGTTAATTCCCACTCCATCATTAAATACCACATTCTTAGAACTGCCTTCATTATTCTCACGCATCATCGTATAAATAATTTTCTCTAGACCTCCATCTGTACCGGTTACGTTTACGATCTGCTGTTCTGAACTACAAATATCCTTGCTATCACCTCTTAGATAAATTTTGCACCGATTAAACTCACCTAAGAACGGTGGGAATTTGTATCTGGTTCGTTTTTAAATATTCAAATTAGACAAAACTTTGAGGTTGATCATGAATTCTTCCTCCCCTATAGACATATCGATTTGTGACGGAATAAAACCACTATCTTTGCCTCCAATTTTAATTTTTGCATCGAAAATCTGCTCGAAATTGAATGTTTTATGGTCGATTTCCTCCAAGCCTCCGCATTCATATCTGATAGCTTTGAAAACTTTCATATTCCAGCATTTCAACGGCAAATCCTATATCTCGAACCATCCCCCCATACATGATAACTTAATCGTAGATTCGGCTTGTGCTTGATCACTGCTTTGCATTAAATGAAAAGCGCCCATTAATTTCTAATATTTCTTTCTTTGCGAGATTTTCTGTTTCGCGTTCATCATCACACCAAAAAACTGCTTTATCTGGCTGAAAAGGACTGAGGTTGTAATTCTTGTTACACTGTGCATTAAGGACCATCTGAATATCCCTCCAATTATCCTAGAGGCTCTGCCGAATACAAATAACTGCTTTTTTCCAACCATGCTTGCCCAAGGCTAGTTCCTTCAACCTAGCCCCCATTATTGACATTGCATTATTAATCTAGGAGTTTTGAATACTACTGTCATCTACGAATTTAGCTTCTATGTTACCGATCTTATTAACTCTTTCCCGCTGTTTCTTTACTATGACCTCTGCATACGTACTCCTACCCTCATTTTCCTCTATCCTATGTGGCTTGTGGTCTGTTATCTTCACCCATTGTTGGCTCATTAGTTCCTCTCTTGGCCGCCTTCCCGAGTCAAAAAATAAATGATGCAATTCTTCACTAACTTTCAACCATCCCCTTCCTCTATCTCCAGCTGGAAAGCTAACTGCATGTTGCACTACTCCTTAATGAAGTCTCGCCAAACTCATGAAGCTACCATTATTATTATTGTATCATTGCAACAAAAATAACACATAAGAGGCTTGGAACTTACTGAAAAATTTCTTGTTATCATATTCTTGCTTTGCTGCCTTCAGGTTATTAATCAATCAATTAATCCCCCCAAAATCAATACAAACCGAATACCTTTGTTTTCTAGTTTTTTCAACAATTATGGCCATTGTTCCTCCATTGTTAATCTTGAATATGTAGGATTTAAACTCAAGTTTGAACCTTCGCTCCCTTCCCTTGTATATCGAACCCTTTCTTTGTGACCTTTCATATTCCCATCCTTGTTCAAAACTGTGCCTCGGTGCCTCAGGAAAGCAAAAATGCATGATTGGTAAGAGTAAAGTTTGGTATGAACAGCTTATGATACTTCTTGTCCGCTTTTAACTCAAAAGATAGTCAAAACAAATGTAACAGTCCAAACAAACCACAAATCTGTTGTGTGGGGACCTGGACGCCGCCCCTGAGAGTCGAACGGAGGTTTTTTGGCATGCGATGTGCCTTCACACGCCGGAGCGTGGCGTCGTAGGCGACAACTGTGGTGGCGCGTGAGCCCCACGCGCTGGTTTTCTGACTACCGGGCTCTAGACAGTGGCAGATCAGCAGCGAGGGCTTCTTCCTATGTTGGAGGTGTTATCAAACTGAAGCCTAGATGGGGTGAACTGAAAACATAACTCTTGAAACCCTAAAGTATCACCAAAATCCAGCCTTAGTTTGATTCACTTAAAGACAGTGTTCTAAAAATCTCCATTGCATATCTTGATTTCCAACAGGAATATTACTACATTTAATTCCATTTACGAAATTTCATGGTTTACTGAACAAATAACTCTTAGGTGTTCTTTCTTTATGTTAGTAACCATCCCTCCTAAAAGCTTAAGCTGTTAGGATAAGGAACTGTAATTAATATCATGCTTAAATTCTAAAAAAGAGAGAGTTGTCGTTAAAAAAATTGGCCGTTCAAAGCTTCTCTCTCTAGAAGATGAAAAGTCTTCTCCTTTTCCACAATCCCTAACCTCTGTCTACCATCATCTTCTCCATTTCAAATTACTTTTGTCGTTCATCATCTATCTTATCTCGTATTTTTGACTTCTTTCATCCCTTTGTTATCCTTCATCCATAAACGATCATCACTCTTTTTTTGTTAAGTTGTTTCATCTTTCATCTTAGTCCATTTGTAAATATTCTTCTCAGCCTAGATTTTCTCGTTATAAACCATTAGAAACCGAGTAGGAGAAGAGAAGATGAAGAGTCAATGCCTTCGTCCAGCTGGAAATAGGTATCATTTCAATGTTAATGGTAAAGATAAGAGGGAGAAAATGAGTGATAAGGATTATGTAAGGCTTTCTCTCAGAATACTAAGAGTCATCGATCATCCTCTTCGCAAACAAGCAATGCTGAATAAAGATAGAAGGAGACCAGTTTATTTAGGGTTTGATAAGGGGGTTCTAACAATCATATTGGAGTTTAAGGAGTTTAGGTTCTAAGTGACAGAGCATGGTTCAATGGTTTCTATAACAGAGATCACCAGAAGCATATAAGATCATTATCGATTTTAAGGCAGCGGAATGGGCCAGTAGAAAACTGAAGAAGGCTACTGGAGGAGTGGAAAGTAGTCGTTTCTCAAGTAAGTGTCAGTTACCGGGTATAATATGGTTATTGCAAAGATATAGTAATGAGAAGGGGATTTTTATGAGTTTGTTAGTAATCAGGGGAGGTATTGTTAGTAGAGAGGTGGTTATTCTGGCTTGTAAAAATGGAGAAGGTTGGTTGAAGGTGGCAGAGGTGTTACACGAGATCATTAATAGACCTGGGAATATGCAAGTAAATAACAGAGCAATAGGTTGTTATGCTGGAAGGAAAACTGAACAGAGTATACATAGGAGAAAATAGACGAACACAGTTGGGACGAGATTGGACGGACAGGTTTCTTACGCTAAGATCGTGAAAAGAAATAATATAGCTTCTTTCTCTGAAAAACAAAGTATGGGTAGGGATAAAAGCAAAGAGTCAATCTTAAAATCGTATAGTACTTTTGATTAGGACAAGGTAATAGTTTGTACAAGGGAAAGTCTTTGGCATGAATGGGCCAGTATACAAGAGGCGGTTAGTAGACAGTTCAAAGAGGTAATTAGAATGCAACCTTTTCAACTGGACAAGGCAGTCATTCAATGTAAATTTGAAGAAAGTACTCTGAAGCTAGGAAGAAGTAAGAGAGTTCTGTTTTTTGAAGGTCGAGCAGTTTGTTTACAAGCTTGGGATCAAAACGAGGTAATGTTCAATCGTAAGCTTTCATTTATTGGTAGTTGTATTGAATTTACAGATTTTCCGTTAAATTGGTGGAGAAGAGAAGTGTTTGAGAAAATCGGGAATCAATGAGGGGGATTGTTAATAATTGACAAGAGCACAGTAAGTATGTCTAGACTATTTGCTTCTAGAATAAAAGTTAGTGGTAATAGTAGTGGGTTTATTCCGGCAAAGATTGATTTGGTAGGGAATGGAGAGGAGAAATGTACAATATGGTTGAAGGTGTTGAGTAAATTAGATTTGAAAAACAGGGGTAAGTTCAACAAAATTCCAGAATTGGGGGTTTTTGATCGTTGTATTATCGGTGTTGTTGATATTAATGGAGTTCAAGGCGGGGATCAAGTTCCGAATGCATGTGAAATGGGTGATGTTAGTCATAAAAAGAAGGCTATTAATGAGGGGAAGAATTATTGATTTGCATATGAGAGAGAATGAGAGTGTTGGTATCAATGAAGGTACAAATATTGTTCAAGAAGGGAAAGGAAAAGTGAAAGAATTTATTGGGGAAGGCAGAAATTGTGGGCCTAGAGTAAGCGAGAAGGAGGGGGAGGCCGGACTTGCAGAAGATATGGAGCGGGAATGTTGGGGGAAAGGAAAAATGAAAGAGGGTGTTAGAGTGTTTAATGATGGCAAGTCAAGTCATTTAAATTTGTTAGGACCTGGAATGGTAGAAAAAGAGGGTGAGACGGGGTTCATTGTAGAAGAAGAAGGGAAAAGGGCTGGGCTAGAGAGTGGGTCAGACGAAATTTTTGAGATAGATGATTTTCAAGTGGCTGGGTCTAAGCTTAAGGGGTGGAGAAAAAAATAGCCTTTTTTAAATTTAAATGGACAGCTCAAAAACCATCACAATTTTACAGAAGTCGTAAAAAGAAAAAGAAGGTGTCACTTAAATTTAATGATAAAGGGGAAGAAGATTCCTAAGGTGAAGTAATGATGAAGTAGGAGAAATATTTTTAGGAGAAGGAAGAGAGGGTGTAACAACGTTAGAAAGTTTGGGGAGGAATCGGTGTCCGGTGACGAGACTATTGTGCAATTAGATTTTGAACACAAGCAACTTGTGATAAATAATAAAAAGAGTGACGGCAAAGGTTCTTTTATGGATAGAAGTTCAGATGAGGAGGGTTCAAAGACTCATAATTTTATTGATAAATTTGACGGAGGTGATAATTTAAGCTAGAATTTTCTTCGACGGGGAAGCATATTCATAAGTTCGCGTGAATAAAGATGACAGTGAAAGACGGTATGCAAGAAGGGAGGGGAAACAGTTGGTTTTACAAGGGTTAAACGAGGGTAGTCCAGCAGCTTCAATTTCATACAGGTTTGGGAATAGTAATGGAGCGGTTTTCACAATCTATAGAGGAGGATACGAGGCTAAGATTTTGGCCAATAAATTAACTATGTCCGTGTTTTATAAGAAGGTCGTTAGGAGAAGAAATGAGGTTGACAACTTTGTAGAGATTCGAACAATTACGGGATCAGAGAGAAATGATAGCAGTAAGAATAAAATGCGGGTTAGCAGCAATATTGTACAAGTGGGGAAGGAGAATGTTGTAGAGAATGGGGTAACAAATGCAATTTGTGTAATGGTGGAGGAAGAGGATGAAAATAGTAATAGAAGGGCAAATTATCACAAGGTTCAAGATGCAACCGAAAATCAGTTAGTAGTGGCAGAAGGGTGGATTGGATTGAACAAGAAAAAAAGTGAAAAATTTGATAGATTATTGGATGGAATGGAACTAAAAATGACTCCATTGGATTCCAAAAGGAAGAAGGGTGAAGGGAAAAGGAAAGGGTCGGCTAAAAAAGGGATGCGAGAGTTGCGCAATCTAGAATGTAAAATTAACTATAACAAAGGCGGCAGTGACAGTTCAATGAGGAGGGGCGAAAAGGGTTCTCAATGAAGATAGTATCATGGAATGTGAGTGGGTTGGGGGGGGAGGGAGAAAAGAAGATGTATTAAGGAGATAGTGATGAGGAAATGCCGGATATAATTATATTGCAAGAAACGAAAAAGGTAAAAATTTCTTGGGAAGTTGTAGGGGTAGTGTAGGGGGGGTTAGATATAAGGATTGGGCTTTTATTCCAACAGAGGGAAGGCCAGGGGGTGTTGATAGCATGGGATGTAAGAATGGTGTCATGTGAAGAGTGAGTGAAGGGAAGTTTTTCGCTGTTGGTTAAACTAAAACCAAAACAAGGGGAGTGCTGGTGGCTGTCAGGGATTTACGGTCCATGTAGGTACAAAGAAATAAAAGAATTTTAGGAGGAGTTGTCTTGTCTTTACGGGTTATGCGGGAACATATGGTGTTTAGGTGGAGATTTCAATATTATTAGATACTCGTCGGAGAAAAAAGGTGGCGAGAATGGTCGATGGACTAAAAGCATGAAAAGATTTGATGCCTTCATCAGAAATTCGAGATTATGTGATCTGGGTATTAATAATGCAAATTTTAGTTGGTCGAATGGGAGAATTCACTCGAGGTTGGATAGATTTTTATTTTCGATGGATTAGGAGGAGTTTGAGGTAGCGAGACAAGAAGCGCTCATTCGAGTTGTATCAGACCATTTTTCGTTGGCTTTAGACACAAGTGCTTTTCAATGGGGTCCAACTCCATTTTGATTCGAAAATATGTGGCTAAATCATAGAGAGTTCATGGGAATTTTCAAAGAATGGTGGGGCGAGAGCACGGTTGAAGGGTGGAAAGCGTACAAATTCATGAAGAAATTGGAGTTAGTGAAACATAATGCTAAAAAATGAAATTCAGAGGTATTTGGTGACGTGAGGGTGAAAAAACGGCAAATATTACGTAAAATTCAAGAAATTATGGGTTCTTTGGGTGAAGATAAAATAGCAGAGAGAATGAGGTTAAAGGAGGAGATGGAAGAACTTCTTTTAAATGAAGAAATCTCTTGGAACCAAAAGGCGAAAGTTAAAGGGGTAGTTGAATGTGATGCTAATTCTAGGTTATTCCATCGGGTTATTAATCAAAGAAAAGTGAACAAATTCATAAGGAAGATGGAGAGGGAGGACGGTTCGGTGGTGTTGGAACAATCCGAAATTGAGAGCGAGTTGGTGGAGTATTTTAAGAGGCTTTACACAAAAAAGGAAAGATCTCACGTGGGTTTTAAGGGTTTGGAGTGGAACTCGATTAGCGCCAAGAGTAGGGAGTGGCTTGAAAGGCCATTTGAGGAAGAAGAGGTTAAGGCAGTTATTGATTCGTGTGACGGTAATAAGTCGCCAGGACCGGATGGGTACACTTTGGAGGTATTCAAGAAAGGATGGGAGATTATTAAAGAGGATTTAATGAAGGCATTGAGGGAGTTCTTTGACAGTGGGTGGTGATTGCGCATACGAATGCGACGTTCATATACCTTATTCCAAAGAAAATTGCTTCCTTCAAATTTAAAGATTTTAGACCTATTAACCTAGTTACTAGTCTTTACAAAGTATTGGCTAAAATCTTATCTTTAAGGTTGAGGGATGTATTGGGTGAGACGGCAGGAGTTGCTCAAGGGGCCTTTGTAAAGGGGAGACAAATTCTTGATTTGGCTCTCATCGCTAATGATGGTGTTGAGGAGTATAAGGAGAGAAAAATGGAAGGAGTGGTGTTGAAGATTGATTTTGAAAAGGCCTACGATCACATTGAGTGGGATTTTTTGGATCATGTGTTAAAAAATAAGGGGTTTGGGAGTAGGTAGAGGAGATGGATTAAAGGGTGCTTTCGTTGGTAAATTTTTTGGTGTTGATGAATGGGAAACCAAGGGGATTCTTTAAGGCGTCAAGGGGTCTACGGCAAGGGGATGCTCTCTTTCCTTTTCTTTTTGTGTTGGTCTCGGATGTATTAAATTTATTGGTTGACAGGCCAAAGGGGCGCGGTATGGTTGAAGGGCTTTCTATAGGTAGAGATGGAGTAAAATTGTCTCATTTACAATTTGCCAATGATACTATCTTTTTCCTTTCTAGGGATGAGGAGAAAATCGATAATCTTATTGGTATTTTAGACATTTTTGGGTATGCTTCGGGCTTAAAGATTAATTTGTCAAAAAGCAAAGTGGTGGGTATTAATATAGAGGAGGAGGAGATGAGTTCGTTAGCCGCCAGAATTGGGTGTTCGGTGGGGAGTTGGCCTATGACTTATTTGGGGCTGCCGCTGGGGGATAATCCAAAGAGGTTCAATTTTTGGAGTCCGATTGTTAAAAAGGTAGGTAAAAGGCTCAAAGGTTGGTCGAGGGGATGTATTTTGAGAAGGGGTAAGTTGACGTTGATTCAGTCGGTTTTAGAAAGTATTCCAATGTACTATCTCTCTCTTTTTAAAATTCCCGTTTTGGTAGCCAAAAGCATTGAAAAATTAATGAGGAATTTCCTTTGGGAGGGGTTTGAGAAGGGAAAAGGGGATCATTTGGTGGGTTAGGAGTCTATTTCCAGGTGTAAAAGACCTGGGGGTTTGGGTATTGGTAATTTGATTAAGAGGAATGAGGCACTTTTGGGTAAGTGGTTGTGGCGATTTTCGGTCGAACAAAACGCCTTTTGGTATTCCATTATCAAAAGTAAATATGGAGTGCTAGACAATGGTTGGAGTTTTAACGCGGTGGTTAGAGGGTCATTTCGTAATCCGTGGAAGGCAATTTCTAGAGGAATTGTCAAGTTTGAGAGGAATTTTTTATTCAATGTAGGAGATGGATCAAATATTCGGTCTGGGTTAGATAGATGGTTGGGAGAGGCTTCCTTGGCAGTGCAATTTCCCCGATTACATAGAGTGGTAGTCAATCCAAGAGCTTTAGTAGCTGATTATATATCCGGGGATATAGCTGATTATATATCCTGGGATTCAAATGACAACTTTACATGGGACATTATATTTCAAAGAAATTTTTCGGAAGTGGAAGAGAACGAGTATATGTTGCTGATGGGGTTAATTAATAATTTGGAGATATCTAGATTCGAGAGGGATTCAAGAATACGGGAGAAAGAAAAGTCTGGGTTGTTTTTTGTAAAGTCATTCTTTGAAATTCTATCACATGACAACGTAGAAGGAAATTTTGAACCACTCGATATGATTTGGAAGAATGGAATTTCGACAAAGGTTAAGGTTTTGGCTTGGTTAGCTGCTATAAAGAAATTTAATACTACAGCATGATTTGCTGCAACTTAGAAAACCGTATTTACAAATCTCTCCATCTTGGTGTGTTATGTGTAAACGAGAGGGAGAGTGCATTGATCATTTGTTGCTTCATTGTTCGTACGAACATTTTATTTGGTGCAACATCCGTAGAGAGTTAGGTTTGATTATAGCTTTTCCAAATTCTTGGTATAGGTTCCTCTCATTAAAGTGGTATTTGAAGGGTAACAGAAAGAAGACTAAAACATTATGGAGAAGTAGTTGTATGACAATTTTATGGTGCGTGTGGAGGGAAAGGAATTCCATATTGTTTGATAATAAGGATGCTAATAATGAGGAAGTTTGGTAGAGGGTCAAGGCCACGGCTTCGTTGTGGGCATATTCTTCGAAAGTTTTTGGGGCTCTTTCCTTGTTAGATATTACCAGAGATTGGTCAGCTACAGTTCTATACAAGGAGTGTAGTTTACTATCATTTTTGCTATTTGTTTGTTTTTGGTAGGGTTTATTGGTAGAAGGCTTGTTATTAGGCTGGTTGCAGTCTGCTGGGCTTTTGTTTTTTTTGCTTTCTGTTCTTGTTTTGGTGCGGGCTATTGGTGGACTTCTCGTTCACTTTCAGTCTTTTTTTATGCTTGTATTGATTTTCTTTAATTAATATAAGCTTTGTTAATGATAAAAAAAATAAAAATATCATGCTTAACATGTGACGCCCTCAATTCCCATAAGGAGGCATCGACCTCCAGGAGTGGGCTATCACGGTTTATTGGTAGAAGGCTTGTTATTAGGCTGGTTGCAGTCTACTAGGCTTTTGTTTTTTTTGCTTTCTGTTCTTGTTTTGGTGCGGGCTATTGGTGGACTTCTCGTTCACTTTCAGTCTTTTTTTATGCTTGTATTGATTTTCTTTAATTAATATAAGCTTTGTTAATGATAAAAAAAATAAAAATATCATGCTTAACATGTGACGCCCTCAATTCCCATAAGGAGGCATCGACCTCCAGGAGTGGGCTATCACGGATGCTGTCCTCACAACGGCAAAGAAATTAGTAGACTTTAAAGTGCATAAATAAATACTTCTGTGCAATAGTATAAGTTAAGTAAATTTTTATATTTTTAAACATCATTAGAGTGAGGGAACCATGTTTGCTTTCACTATTAATAATTTGTTGACTTGTGTTTTACAAGTTAGTCTCTACCGTTGCGCAGGCGGTTGACTAAAATGTAACCCATTTGTCACCAATTATCAATATACATTCAAACATGTCCACATCCCAAGTATATAGTCCATTTATCAAAATAAATCCAACCATAGGAAAAATTGTAGCCAACTATTGACATATCATAAAATAAGTCTGCCATAACTGAAAGTAAAATACTACAATATCCATACCCCTTAGAAAGGGTCCCAAATACAACAGAGTTCAATAATTATACAATAATACTGAAGTTTAATACATATCTAAATTAAATTCAAAATGTAAAACTTTGGTCTTTCCGTCACGAAAGACTCTAAGAACTAACGACTATCAGAGGTAATCTAAGGAGCCACGTCCTTCCCTTTGCTCACCCGCCCCTATACGCCAGTAGAAGTACCTGTGTAGGAAAATAGTGAGCCAAATGGGCCCAGTGGGAACTATAGGCTTTTCTATAAGACTACTACTAGGCATCCACACTCCAAGTGCGTAGTACAAATAAATAAATAAAATATAGATAAATATATAAGCCGCGTGACAATATATAAATATCGTGCGATGCAACACACTCCATATGAGTTCCATCCAAATTAAAGTACATTACATATACCACATTTGTAAAACTAACCATCCATAGGTGAAGATATAACAATATGGCACTGTTATCACTACCGGGCTAGTACGGCTTCCATAGCCTCGTCCTCCCATAGGACAATGTATCAATCTAGGTATCAATGTATTTACTATGCACAGTATGGCTCCCATAGCCAAGTCCTCCCATAGGACATAACCTAGATGTACGCCTGCAATAGGCGTAAATAATGTAATACTAGGTCCAGGTATAACGCAGTGCCAAAAATACAGAAGTAATAATGAAATCTCATTCATATGAGAAATTAGTAAGCTATCAATTAGCATAATAAAGTCACAAATAATATGTGTGAATCTTGAGAATAAACTCACAATTAGTCAATTATGTAGTAAAATACAAAATTTAGTTGTATACGTATCCGTACTTGTGGGTCTTAGTTCAATGTTTACTTTTTATCAACATGCAATGGGGTTTTCTTATGTAACCATCAAATTTATGCAATAACAATCATAAACCATCAAAAATAATCAAGAAATCTCAACCCGAATCCCGTGCATGTATACGTACAAGAGTTGAATGCAAAACTCCCAATTTGTAGTAAAAATCAACATGTAACGCACAATAGCTTGAAAAGGGTTTGAGTACTAGTGTTCCCACCTCAAAGAAGCTAATTCCCAAAGATCTGAGTGTTGGTGGTGGTTCTATGGTGTTTGGTCCGACCTTTGTTGAAGCTTCAATGGTGGTTCCAAGGTCTAAGATGATAAAGATGAAGAAATCCTAAGTTCTAGGTGCCAAATATTTGATCCATGTTGAATACTTGCCAAAATCCCTTCAAAATCACTCACTAATACTCTCAAGAACAGATCTCCCTTTCCCTCTCTGTTATATGGTCATGCTTTAACAAGAATGGGAGAAAAGAGTGTTTAAAAAAACTGGTCAAAAGGTCAACAAATGGGTCAACCCGATTGACTAGAGTTTTTGGAGCACTGTTCTTACTTTAAGCATAAGTTTTTACTCGGGACTCCGATTGATGCACCATTTTTTTATACTTAAAGATAACTTATAGCTCTACAAGTTTTTTATCTGGACGTTTTTCCAAATTCGTGATAAATAAATGCCAGAAATTCGTGGAACTCATGGGTCTGCCAAAAACAACAACTGTCACAGTGGAGTAGGCTGATTCTGTCATCAACTTTGCGCTCAGTTTCAACCTTCTTAGAGTGTAATTTAGGGTCACCTTCCAACATGAAAGTTGAAGAGCGGTTAAATATCTTCCTAACGGTTCAAATGGTGAGTCATTTGGAGTTCGGATGAAGAAGTTATGGTCTTCCAAAGTTGGGCAAAAACTCATTTTGCCGAAACTTTATTTTTTTCACCGTCAACCTATCAAATTCAACTACGGATATCCGAAATGCGTTTCAACCATAGAAGCATATGCGAAATCACTAATATGACTTGTGGGAAGTGTTTAATTGATTAAAACAACTCTTAAAGTAATAATGGCCACCTAACGCGATTTCCTTAACGGTAAAAAGGCAAAAGTGAGGTTTGAGTAACCAAAACTCATTCGGGCCATCCGAATTGTGTTGTTACCATGCAAGCAAGTGTAAATATATTATTGAGATGTGCTAGAAGTGTTAAAACCATAAGACTCACATCTGATTCAAAACTCACTACACAAAGCGAATTTAACTCTCAAGCAACACTTATAAGTAAGATTTAACAAATAATTTAGGCATGGGGCGTTGCATAACACCCTCCCTCATGTGCGACCCCATACTCGTACCTGGAGAGCAAACAAATTTCGAATTTCAGATTAACAAATGGGGGATGGAAGTACCAAGGCTTGAACCATGAACCTCTTAGAAAACCAAGCTCTGATATCATTTAGTAATCATCTCTCCCAAAAGCTTAAGGTATTAGGAGAAGAAACCGTAATGAATAGCATGCTCAACACCTTAAAAGGATCCTTGTTATGAATGTATACATTATTACGTTTGATTTTTTCATTAGTACACACAGTTAGAGTGTTCATAACATACTGACTGTATTCACAGAAAAGACTAAGCTTCGCTGGATTGGGAATCTGATAGTCAAATAACGAAGAAAATTCTAGTGAACCGATTGTTCGATTGTTTCTTTTACTGAAGTTAAAAAAGGGGGGCATCGGCTTGGTGTACATATACAATTTAAATATGTGAATCAGTGTTTCTCAATTCCAACTAAGTTGTTTCACATATTACTAAGTTCCTAATTTTATCAATCCTATTTGTAGAATTTATCATTATCTATCGGTCAATGGTCAAGAATACAACTTATTTTCTGTTGTGAGATAAGGTAAATTGATTGTGCCCCCAAAATGGAATGGGACTATCAATTCTAGACATCCCAAAAAAGAAATTGGGACTACCAGCTTGAGACAGAGGGAGAAACATAATCGCATCTTGGCTCCATTATTTCTGAACCTGCAAATAATTTGTAGGTTGAACTTTTTTCATGATTATTTTTTTCCCTTTTGTTTTAATTTTCCTGCCATCTGCTTATAGTCTAGTTTGAATCGTTAAGTTTACTTTTGGTGCACTATATTGACTTCCATATAGAGTGGTAGATTATATTACAATGTCACGGATGTAACCTTTAAAGGTTCTTGGCTCAATTGGGCGTCCACTTCGACATACCGAATTAAAAGTTGTAGATGCTGAAACGGATGAAGTTCTTCCTCCTGGTTCAAAGGGCATTGTAAAAGCTAGGGGGTGCAAGTGATGAAGGGTTATTACAAGGTATGTTATTGCATTTCGTCTGGGTAATTTCGTTCATTCAGTTATAGATCTGTAGGCCAGACATGACTACATATTTGTCTTATGTTTCATACTTGGGGTGATACTTTTATAGAATTGTAGTATTTTTATCATATTTTATACTAATGAGAAAATGTTCCCCTTTTTGTTTACTAAAACAAGCATTGAAGATCTGAAGCGAAGTATCTGAATGACTGAATCTGCTAAGCAAAATTTATTTTTGATTAAAAATAGGAGAATTGATTTTGTAGGTGGTATTTACTTTTAGTTTATATTTTCTCTTGTGGGCATTGTAGGGCCGCAAATGGTTTTCTTTTATTTTTTTGGGTATATATTCTTGAGAAAAATACACCCGCACGCTTTCTATTATTTATGATTACTCTTGCTAATTTTTGTGTGACCTTTGGCTGAAAAGAGTAGAAGTCCTTTAAGTTCAATGAAATGATTGCATATTCTTACGCCCAAATTAAGATCTTTGATCTAATGGTGATAATTTGAGGTCCTTGCTTTATGTTTCTCTACTAGTTAATACTATTTTCCTTTTTCTTTTTAAGATAAACCTGGGTGTAGTATGTTTTTAGTTCATATTTTTTCTGCAAAGAGCTCGTTGTGACGTTTATACAATAAAAGTGTGTGTATCTAGTTATTCTTTTTCAAGAAATAGTGTGTTGACACGTGTACACAACTTTAACAAATGAGCTAAAAAGATCAAGGAATTATTGGTGTCCTGTAAACAGAACAAGGCCAAAATTAAGGACTAAAAACATAAGCCAATTATTGGCCGTCCTAAAACAAAACAAAATAAACAAAAATCAATTAGGAATGTATAGTCCGTTGAACTATGTAAGATTATGAGAGATTGTGAGAAGAATTGTTGTATTATTTACAATAGGAGAGCATCTATTTATACAGTAGTAATCGCTATTCTAGTCAACTACTTAAAACTAGGAAACTATCTAATCTAGGAATGTACAACTAATATATATATCTATACATAATATTTAACACTCCCCCTTAAGCTGGATCGTACAAATTGTATGTTCCCAGCTGGTTACAAATATAATTGACCCAAGGACCCGTGAGAAACTTTGTAAATATATCTATTAGTTGGTCATTTGACTTAACATAACCAGTAGCAATGTCCCCTGTAAGAATCTTCCCCCGAATAAAGTGGCAGTTAATCTTTATATGTTTGGTCCTTTCATGAAAGATAGGATTAGAGGCAATATGGAGAGTTGCTTGATTATCACATATTAACTTCATCTGCTGAACCTCCAAAAACTTTAGCTCTTGGAGTAATTGTTTCAGCCATACGAGCTCACATGATGCTTTAGCCATGGCTCGATATTATGCTTTAGCAGTGGATAAAGCGATAACAGATTGTTTCTTGCTCTTCCATGACACGAGATTACCCCCAACAAAAATGCAATATCCAGTGGTTGAGCGTCTATTGGACGGACAGCCTGCCAAATAAGTATCTGAATAACCAATCACTTGAGTATGCCCCTTGTTTTCTTATAACAGGCCTTTGCCTGGCGCCCTCTTGATATATTTTGGAATACGAATAGCTGCATCCCATAGGCTATCACGTGGAGTACTTAGAAACTGACTGAGAACACTCATCGGAAACGCAATATCAGGACGCTTTTCCATGAGGTAGTTAAGTTTGCCAATAAGTCTCCTGTATTTGCTTGGGTCTGATAAGGGCTCCCCCTGATTAGGTAGAAGCTTAGCATTCGGATCCATCGGAGTCTCTACAAGTCTGCAGCTGGACATGCCTGTTTCTTCTAAGATATCCAGGGCATACTTTCTCTGGGAGATGAAGACACCATGTTAGGATTGAGCAACTTCTATTCCTAAAAAATACTTGAGTTTGCCCAAAATCTTTTATCTGAAAGTGGTGGAATAGATGTTGCTTGAATTTCTGTATACCCTCCTGGTCATTTCCTGTAATCACAATGTTATCCACATACACAACCAAATAGATGCACCGATCGGAGGATGAGCAGTAGTAAAATACTGAATGATCGGCCTCGCTTCGGGTCATTCCAAATTATTGAATAACCGAACTAAATCGCCCAAACCAAGCTCGTGGGGATTGTTTAAGTCCATAGAGAGAACACCGGAGGCGACAAACCTGTTTTGCATACTCCTTCTGTCTCAAATTCATAAGGAATTAAACGTCATCATCTGTTTTTACATATTCCGTCTGTCTCAAATTCATAATTTGAGCATCCTTTTCAGGATTTCACAAATAATAGTCTCATTTTGCCTAAGAAAAATGAAAATTGATTGTACCATTTTCTTTTTGGTTGTCTGGAACTATATGCTCCGGGGTGGCGAGACAACATAATCAACGTGCCAAATCTCAGGATAGAAAACAAGTTTTATCCCGGATCATTGATTATGCCGAATTTATTGTTTACTTAAAATATACCAAAGTCAAAGTTGGACTATCAATTTCAGACAGAGGGAATTAAAATTGCAATATCTATGGTGTAATAACGGTATTTTGTCTATTGTTAACAGGAATCATCCTTTTATTCTTATTTTCAAACAAAAGTAAATTGAAATTTTGGGATCTTTATCCGAATTTTATTCTAATCTAGTGTTCCTTCTTTGCTTTATTATTATATACTGTATGACTATAACTGTAAAGTTAGATCTTCGTACTTTAATAGATTGCTCGTGGTGATTGTTTTTCTTTTAATATTGAACTAGAACCCATTAGCCACATAACAAGTCTTAGATGAGGATGGCTGGCTAAACACTAGTGATATTGGTTGGATTGCTCCTCACCATTCCGTAGGACGAAGTCGTCATTCTGGAGGCATTGTTTTTCTTGAAGGTCGTGCCAAGGATACTATAGTCCTTTCAACAGGTACTATTGGTTTCGAATTGCTCTAATTTATATCTCGAGAAACCTTGTGTTGAAGTCTTTGTATGAGCTAGTGACCACTGTTTCTTAAATCGCAACTAACTTCCACTTACCTTAGTGCTTTCTTATTAATTTTCACAACCGTTTTACATTTCCGTTGTTTCACAACAAATCCTACTTACAAAATCAGAAAAACCATATAATCTGTAATCCATACCATTCCTTTTCGATTATCCCTGTGGTTCGACACTCAGACTTCCAAGACTATATTACAACTTGACGCGCCTGCACTTGGGCAACCACAACGCGATAATTCCTTTGGCGTCATCTGCCTACAAGACTTCTCAAGATAAATAACACTTTCTCAAAATATTTGACATATTCTCGGAAAAGAGTCTACATTGCATGCATTTCACATATAGGACATTTTCGAGCAGAGTAACCTGCTTTCTGATAACACATATTTTTCAAAAAAAAAAAACTAAAAACAAATACACTTTTCAAAACAAAATACAACAACTTTTACAAAATAACTAGCGACAACGCTTAGCCGCCAAGCCGACGTCCTCCGTGGGACCCAACCGAGAACGATGAGATGAGGAACTACGACGAGCCAGAGGAGCTAAAGAATACAGGTTATTCTGAACCGACCCCACAGAAGAATCAGCAGGTGAACCACGATCAGAGGATCCACTTACATAGCCACGATTCATTCGCAACGATCGACGATAATCCTATCACGGTCCACCAGTTGAGGAGCACAGAAACACAGGAAACTCCAAACGTCAAAAGCTCTGGCATAAACACAACGCACGTCCCCCAACGAACAGCAACCAATTCATCATCTGGTGGCCCAAGAAAAAGAAACCTATCAGGTGTCAAGACGGAGCAAACCCTACATGCCATCGGTTTACCGCCAAAAAGGTAAGGTAGAACATCAGGTACATCGGGCAAACGGAAAGGAGTGGAAGATTGACCCGGGCCGGAAGAAATCCGCTGATCCGCTGCGAACCTCTTAGCCGCCTCCTATAGCAAATCCCGTTGAGTAGCCCAAAAATCCACCTCAGAATGTTGCGGCATAGCACCCTTCGAGCCACTAGCCGCATGACTGCCCGAAAAGAGATAGCTAAAACCAGCAACAAACTCAGATAAACCGCCAGGAAAATGCGAGTCCAACCCTGGCCCCATTGGTCACACCCACGTAAATGACATCCTATAGTGGAGATCGTTCCATGATGACGAGAAACCTCAGCTGTTGGATTTTTCCTCCTCGCTTCACCGACGCACCACCGCCACAATTACTGTCAGAACCACCAGTACCGGATCTAATAGCAGCAAATCCAACTGGTGTGATAGTTACTTCACGACGGAGGAATCCAATCTATACTCCAGCACCGATTTTAGGGATCAAAAACTGAGTAATTTGTAGATCGATTTCGAAGAAGAGGAAAAAGGAAAGGCTTTAGCAAGTGCCGTGGAAGCAATTACGAGCCAATTTGAAACGAGGTTTTAAGTTATTTGATGGATGAACTTTTGATTGATCTCATTGATAGGAAATTAAGGTCCTAAAGTTTAAAGCGTAAATGGGAATAAATTGCAAATATTAGGTTTGCAATTTATTTAGTTTTTTTGTGTGTAAAACTTATACACATCTATTAGTGTTCTAATTATCAATTGAAGCAAGATACATGTATCTATAGTAGCTTGCTAGACTTACATTATGCTCCAATTGACACTTTGTTGGCAGCGGCAATGAGGAGTGGGTAGGTGCGTAATTGGTGGTGGCGGGATGCGTCGTCAGTGGTGGTGGCGAAAAGAAGAAGAAAAATAAGAAGAGGAAGAAGAAAAATAAGAAGAAGAAGAAGAAGAAGAGCAAAGGAAAGGGAAAAAGGGAAAAGAGAAAAAAGGAAGAAGAAGGAAAATGACTTAAATGCCCCTAACATTTCACACATGACATGGTTCCGTTGGAAACTAACGGTGGGATTTAACGGAGTGACAACTGTCATTACTTTTTAAAAGTTTGATGGTTCGATTGTAACTAAATGAAGTTCAGTGGCCATTGGTAGAATTTGCCAATAGTTTAGTGGTCATTGATGTTATTTAGTCTTGTTGTTTTGACTCATAAAGAGTAAGATTCATTTGTGGATCAATAGACTCAATAAAGTGGATAATGTTACTATATGTATGATGAATTTATATTATCAACAAAATCCATGTCTCGGTATAGGAATTGATGATAGCCCCTTAAGAAGCTTCTAAGGTTTGATCATGTCAAACCCTGCAGATGGATTATGATAATCCGACATTTCAAATAAGTTAAGTGGTAGGCTCAAGGATCACGAATTAATTTAAATATAATTGTCAGTAATTTAATTCGAAGATGGTTATCTATAATCTTAATGTGGGGAGAATAATAAGCATTTAATAATAAGGAGTTCAAAATATAATTTTGAGATAACGATGGGAGTGCAATTATAACTCTTTAGTGGTACGAATTATAATTTACGAAAGGAACTAATTCTTAATTGAATTAGGATTCTAGCTTTCCATAAGAAGTCCAACCCCTTATTTCTCTTTAAGGTCCTTATTGTAGCATTATATATACGCTGGCTTTGCCTTTTCTCATAACAACAAGAACACTCACGCATTAAGGTTTGTACCGTGCAATGAAGAGGGAGAAAATCATGGTGAGACTGCAGCCCACACTCAGTTCAAGATTAGGTTCCATCGAACCTTTGTTCTCAATTTGTCTAAACCAACTTTATTTCATGCTGAGACCAGATCAAACCAGACAGATCTCGAAGGTAAAATCTAATTCCGCTTTTAAGGTTTTATAGAAAAAAAAATGTTTGGTTTATACACAATATTAAACGATCCTGAAATTTGGTTTTTATCAATATCATGGACATACAAGAGTAAATAGGCGAAATCACCTGAGTCGAGCCTCTTCAAGTAAAGCAATGATCGTTATAGCTTCTTATAAGCTTTTGAGCTATCATGAGCGTGTCAAACTTCTTATACTATTGGCGAGGCGATTGCTTCAACCTATGCAAGGACTTTTTACGTTTGCACATGCAATACTCCTTGCGAACAACCTTGTGTCCCTTTGGCTGAGATGTGCAAATCTTTTCCTATAGGTCACCATCCATGAATGCGGTCTTGATATCTGGTTTGTCTAACTATAAGTCAAACTGCGACTTACAATAGCCAAAAGCACTTGAATGGAACTGTGAACACCCGCTTTCCAAAATCCATTTACTCGAAGAACTAATCCTAAAAGTCACCTCCAACATACTCTCAACTTCCACTTGTCTATAACCTTCCACTACATTAATGGTCTCCACCAATTTGTCCATCTCTCCCGCCTTTAGCATCAGACGATAAGCCTTAAAATGACCAAATTGCTTGCACTTTTAACATTGTGACTTTTCTAAGTTCGTTGGTCTATAATTGGATCTAGATTTTCCCTATCTTCTTTGCTTCCTCTCATCATTTCTACCTGGCTAAACAAAGCATCTGAGGAGGAATCAGCATTCTCCTTAACTGTTTCTCATTACCCAACAACACCAAATAAACATCATCGAACGTTAAAAATATGGTGCTTAAATGGTCAAAGGAATCTGGAAGAGAATTTAATAAAAAGATAGCCTTATTCTCATTTGCAACCTCAGCTTCCAAGTTTAATAAATAAGAGAAAATCCTGTTAAACTCATCGATATGCTCCATCATGGACATACCCCTAGCATAATTAAACCAAAAAAGCTTATTCTTCAAATATATATGGTTATCGATACTTTACATCATATTCTTGTCCTTAAGCATCTTTCATATACTAATTACAGACTTCTCATACAGCACATATTACATCATGTTCAGAGGTAGGTGCAACCGGATAGTGCTACATGCTTGTAAGTCGTACTCATCCCAATCGTCATCGAAACATTCCATGGGCTTTGACACCTTACCTTTTAAAGCTCAGTGTAAACCCGGTTAGATGAGCATGTCTCGGATCTGGCATTGCCACATCCCAAAATTGACCTTATTCCTTTTGAATTTCTCGGTATCATATTTCACTGCCGTCGACACCATAGGCACATAAGGCCCCTTAGTTGCGTTAGATACACTAGTACTAGCCATCTTTAATTACCACTGAGTTTTACTAATCAAACCACAAGGTTTTAGACCCAAAATCTCACTTAATAATTTTGTCGAACACTTGGTGTGCAACAAACCTAAGCTATCCTAGTTCTTCCATTTAATACCAAATTTGTTGTGCTAAATCTACTTTAAACCAAGCAATTAACATTAAGCGAAGAGAACCACCAATGATCACTTGCTAATAATGTAAGCAATCAAGCAAGAAATAAATATGGAAAAGTTAGGAAAAACACTCAACAACAAACACAAGCAGTTATCATGGTAATAAGATGGGCTAATGTACATGGAATTACATAACAATGATGTCTTGCTAACTATTTTACATCATCCTTGCCAATATGCACATAAAAGACAATATTTCCACAGTAAAAACTCACAAAACTATTTCATGTAACTAATTGTATAAAAAAAATTATGACTCTTTCTTTAAGGATTAACAAAATGTAACACAAAAAAAAAGGAAAAAAAATATAAAATATAATAAACCCATAAGAAAGAAGAGAGAGAAATGTTATAGTTATCTTAGAACAATTAAAAAAATAGACTTAAAAATGAAAGCTCAGCTGATGTGGAACTTCACATCTTTTATTATTTGAGCCTTAATAATTTTAGCTTTAAATTTGTGTCCTTTCATTGTTAACAAATAGAGGTAAATGCCGGAACTTGGGCTTCTAATTTTATGAAAACTGGTCACTATTTATGTGACGCCCCGAGTCCCGTTCTGAGATTTTCACCTCCGAGACTCGGTTAATCATGGATGTCGTGCGTGACGGCGGGTTTAATTACGTAAAAATGTAACTTTTAAAACTTTCCTCTAATAAAAGATGATCCAAGGAAAAACCCTTTTTCTTAAACTTTCGGCATGTGGAGTTCGTTTACACAATAATCCACCCTGTTAAGTTTAAAACCATTTTCATACAAAAACAACCCAAACCAATCCACATTTTAAATTCACCCCACATATATGAAAACCATTTACATAAGCCTTTTTACACATCATTGATACATTAATACCAAAATCCAATTCTTATAAGAGTGTTTATATACATTACAACAAGATCAAAATCAATTATACAATACAATCCTTCTCGAGGAGGACTAAAAGGTTTAGGGACATTAGAGGCCTCTAAACTCGTGAACCACGCGCCACCCGAAATGCTAAACCTGCAAAACTGTTTAAAAAATGGGATGAGCCAAATCTGGGCTCAGTGGGAACTATATAAGCGTGGTATGAAAGCACGTGTAGCTTTTACAAAAAGTAATTGCTTTACTTTAGTATAATATTTAAAGACAATGAAATGCAATGCAACCCACACCCACTTGCATATCGAGCCTCCCTAGGAATTCTACTCCTATGGTCGGAAGTTAACTGTCCGGGTTATTTCTCACGGTCCCACAAATTCCCATATACGTCATTTCAATGATTGCACGTTCTCCTAAAGGGTGGGTTCTAGGATTACCTTGATTAATTATTAGCCTCCGACGGTTCGCCATGCTAAGGTGGATTCTTACTAATGTGTATATCAACCTTGTAACCCAATCATCTCATACCTATCTCGGAAGTCGGTAACTATCGACCAAGCATTTATTATTTCCTCTTTGTTATTAATTTATTATGACATCCTTACTTGACCGACTAACAAGCATTGCTACTTGATCCATTGTCCCAATCATCATGGTACGATGTCTCCCATCTAACCATTTCATTAGCTATGGTTTCCACTTTAATTATTAGTATGTTATGTTTATTATGAAAGGTCAACGGTTCTCTATGTGTATTATGTACCATTCAATGGAATACGTGTTCAATCTTATATTATCCGCGGTATATCCAAGACAAAGCATATATAAGATAGTTATAAGATATAACACAATAACATTAATCAAGACCACCAAAACAATACAAATAATCTTCCACTCCGGTCTGTATTTCGTGCCCTTTCACCCACGCTGCAGCAGGGCCTCCCGTTAGCTTTCGTATTCTCAATATCCAATCATAATACCAATAGTCGTCCAAGCGTCATCAGGTCTGCATTTTGTGGCCTTTCACCCACGCAGCAGCAGGGCCTCCCGTCAGTTTCCGTGCACGGTTTCGGGTCTTGCACTTAGGAGACTATGTCCCAACTTCTGGCCTCAATCGTTAGAGACCAAACCCGGGACCATCATGGACTATGCAATCCCACTATCATATATCATATCAACAACAATCATATAATGTATACATTTCTCAATAATCGTACAATCCATCCCACAACTAAGCCATAATAAGATATTAAGTCATATAATGTTGATAAGGCAATTCTCATCATACACATTCTCATCATTCATTTATAGTTGTGTAAGTAACAAGACCATATATGAGGGAACTAATGTGTACATCATTCATATATGTACATATATACATGTGTAACAAACCCACACAATCCATTGGACTTGGAATCTAACATATCTCATTTCATTTTGCCAACAATATAATTCACTTTATAGTCCGTTCACCGTTCATATAGCATCAACAAAGTATCATTAGTCTATCAGTATTAGATTGCCAACCAGTTTGCATCATCATAATCATCGATATCGGGCCATTCACTCAAGGCCTTACCGCTTTGTAATTATTCTCATGTACATAGTTAACCCGTTCATGATCAATATCTTATGTCATTTTATCAAGCGGGTGTTTGTTATTGAAATTCTCGCCTAATCGGTGCACTAACGGCACTACAGTCTTTTATGATTGTGGCCAAGACAATCTATACCCTACCAAATCATGTTCATCAGATTCCTAACATGTACCAAGATTATATCCCCATTATTGGTCTTATTAATGTTCTACATAAGGCAATCAACCCAAAGGTTACTGCGTATAGCTCCACCCTAATGGGTTTTTGGTACAAATCTCATAGATAGCTTTTTACCCTTACTTCTAATGTTATATTTATATGTATCCATTATCCATAACTCACAATTAAAGATTCTTAAGTAAAAATCCCAAATACCCAATATCTAGTTCATACGCGTAGCTACGTGATGGGTTCATGATAATTTTTTTTGTATATGAGCTAAAACATGGATTTAGCATGCTCAATCATGCAATAGAAAGATAATCTACCGATATCAACCCCCAATCGCAACTCAATTTAGCCCAACCCATTTAATGAGCACACAACTAGGGTTTGTAAGAAATTTCCCCAATTTGATTTCAAACTTCTAATTTCAACAAGTAATTTTTGAAAAATTGTTTAAGTGTAGTGTTCCCACTTAAAGAAGTTGAATCGCGTAGTTGATGAAGCGTGGAAGTCCAATAGCGAAACCCTAGCTCCATGCTCAAGCTCAATGGAAGGAACCAAGGTTGGGGATGATGAATACTGTTTTGGGTGAAGATTTGTGTGATTGAAGCTTAAATGTTTGGTGGTTGAAGAAAGATGAGTAGAAATCTCCAAAGAATCAAATGACTTGCATGTGGACCCATTTTTATTTCAATGTTCCTAGTTATAACCATTGGACTTCACGCCTAAATTTCTTTGCCATGGGGATAACTCACGAAACTCCTTTCCATCTTCCAAGTAAAATTGTGGGAACCACACAATTATTTTTTTTCAAGTGTTAATGACTTCCAGAAGTTTTGCCCATCTTCATGCATCCCAAGATAAACTACCTCAAAAAATTCTTTGGGTAAATATCGCATGTTACTTAATTATTTATTTTTATTTTTTA
>JAKCWG010000034.1:0-44255 GCA_021464415.1 Lonicera japonica
AGCTTTTAATGCAAATGCTCCCAGCCAAACGAACATTGAAGCAGCCCTTCACACTCTTAGCCTTACTCCACCCGATCCGTCGTGGTATATGGACACCGGGGCGACATCTCACATGACGCCTTCACACGATAATCTCTCGTCTTATTTTAATTTGAGCAAAAATAATGGTATAATTGTTGGAAATGGCCATTCTATTCCTATTTGTGGTTTTAGTAGTGCAAATTTACCTCCCCCCACCCTCCATTAGTGTTAAAAAATGTCCTTCATGCCCCTAATTTAATTAAGAACTTAGTTTCGGTTTGAAAGTTTACTACTGATAACAAAGTTTCTGTCGAATTTGATCCTTTTGGATTTTCTGTGAAGGATTTTCAGATAAGGATGGCACTAATGAGATGTGATAATAGTGGCGAGCTATATCCCAGCACCACCACCACCACAAATCAAGCCGTTTCTCCATATACTTTTGCAGCTTTATCCTCTTCTCTTTAGCATGATCGTTTAGGTCACCCGAGAGTACCTGTTTTAGACTCCCTTAGGCGAAATAATTTGATTGAATGTACTACAACAAGAGACTCCAGTTTTTGTCATTCATGTCCCCTTGGTAAACATGTTAAATTTCCATTTGTTGATTCTCATACCTCTACTTATATGCCATTTTATATTTTGCATAGTGATTTGTGGACTTCTCCTATTTTGAGTTCTTCGGGTTACAAATATTATGTGCTTTATTTGGATGTCTATTCAAAATTTTTATGGACCTTTCCCATTTCCAAAAAAATCTCAAGTCTATTCAACTTTTCTTGTTTTTCGAGCCTACATTAAAACCCAATTTGAACGGGAATTAAAAAACATCCAATGTGATAATGGTAGAGAATATGATAATGGTTCTTTTTTGAGTCTTTGTGAAGCAAATGGAATTTTTTTTCGTTTTTCTTGTCCTCATACTTCATCACAAAATGGAAAAGCCGAAAGAAAAATACGTTATATTAATAATATCATTCGAACCTTATTAGCTCATGCTTCACTGCCTCCATCATTTTGGCACCATGCTTTGCAAATGGCAACGTATCTTCTTAACATCTTACCAAACAAAACTCTCGCCTATCAATCGCCACTACAAATCCTTTACCAAAAAGACCCATCATATTCCCACTTACGAGTTTTTGGTTGCTTATGTTATCCCCTATTTCCCTCCACTATGGTCAATAAGCTTCAACCTCGTTCTACACCTTGTGTCTTTCTGGGCTACCCTCCCAATCATCGTGGTTACAAATGTTTTGATTTATCATCAAATAAAATCATTATTTGTCGTCACGTATTATTTGATGAAACTCAATTTCCATTCTCAAAGCTGCAAAATCCTACTTCCCCCTTATGACTTTCTTAATAATGGTTTATCACCTTATGTGATTAACAATTTGCAAAGTCAGTCAACTCATCCACACAATGTGTCGGTCCAACCTTCTCTTTCCCCAGCCCACACCGTTCACAACATCAGCTCCCCAAATACTCTAACTCCGCCCAGCTCGCCAGGGCCCACTGCCTCCCAGCCTCACTCACCAAGCTCTCCCATATCCTCACCTACTATCGCAAACTCACGACCGGATCCAGCTGTCCAGTCCAACACCACCAGCCCCATGTTAGATTCTCCTTCCTTACATTCTCCAACCATGGGTCATACTTCCATTAACCCACCCACAGACCAAACAAAACATCTTTCTCTTCCTCCCATTTTCCAGCCCACCACAAGTTCAGACCTTAAGCCCGTTACAAGGAGCCAACATGGTATTTTTAAACCTAATACAAAATATCATCATGGCATGCTCACTAAAGTCACAAAATCACCTTTACCTCGTAACCCAGTGTCTGCACTGAAAGACCCGAATTGGAAAATGGCTATGGATGACGAATACAATGCTCTTATTCAAAATAAGACGTGGGATTTAGTACCCCGTCCACCTGATGTTAATGTTATTCGGTCTATGTGGATTTTCAGACATAAAGAAAAATCTGACGGTTCTTTTGAGAGGCATAAAGCCCGTCTTGTAGGTAATGGTGCAGGTCAACAGGTTGGCGTGGATTGTGGAGAAACTTTTAGCCCGGTGGTCAAACCAGCAACCATTCGCACTATACTTAGTCTTGCTCTTTCAAAAGCTTGGCTCATTCATCAGTTGGACGTTAAAAATGCATTTTTACACGGTGACTTAACCGAAACTGTGTACATGCATCAACCATTGGGTTTTAAGGACCCGGATCGTCCTACTCATGTATGTCTTCTGAGAAAAATGTTATATGGGCTAAAGCAAGCTCCTAGAGCCTGGTACAAACGGTTTGCTGATTATGTTTCTTCTATTGGATTCACTCACAGCATATCTGACAACTCTCTATTCGTTTATCGGAATGGTACTGATATGGCTTATATTCTTCTTTATGTGGATGATATCATTCTCACTGCTTCTTACGATACTCTTCGCAAATCTATCATGACACTTCTCAGCTCTGAATTTGCTATGAAAGACTTGGGTCCCCTAAGTTACTTCTTGGGTATCGCAGTCACTCAACATGCAGGTGGACTATTTCTGTCTCAGAAAAAGTATGCAGAAGAAATTCTTGAACGTGCTGGCATGTCTTCCTGCAAGTCTTGTCCTACTCCGGTTGATACTAAACTAAAACTCAGTGCAAAATCTAGCACTCCGTATGAGGATCCCTCTCACTACCGCAGCCTTGCAGGGGCTTTACAGTATCTCACATTCACGAGACTTGACATCTCTTATGCGGTACAACAGATCTGCTTATTTATGCATAATCTGATGGATGAGCATATGCATGCTCTTAGGCGCATCCTACGCTACATTAAGGGTACACTTCATCATGGCCTGCATCTTTCTCCTTCTTCAACAACTTCTCTAATTGATTATACAGATGACGATTGGGGTGGATGCCCGGATACCAGGAGGTCCACTTCTGGTTATTGTGTGTTTCTTGGTGATAACTTGCTCTCTTGGTCGTCTAAATGCCAGGCCACACTATCTCGATTCAGCGCTGAAGCTGAATATAGAGGTGTTGCCAATGTAGTTTCTGAGTCATGTTGGTTACGCAATCTTCTTTTGGAGCTACATTGTCCTATCCATAAGGCTGCATTGGTTTACTGTGATAATGTTAGTGCGATATATCTTTCTGGAAATCCAGTTCAGCATCAACGCACAAAACATATTGAGATGGATATTCATTTTGTTCGCGAGAAAGTTGCTTGTGGACAAGTGCGTGTCCTACATGTCCCCTCGCGTTATCAGATTGCCGACATCTTCACAAAAGGACTTCTTTTGGTGTTATTTCAGGATTTTCGGGACAGTCTCAGCGTACGAGAACCTCCCGTTTCGACTGCGGGGGTGTGATAGAATATATTTAATTATTCTTGTAAATATTTAACATTAGGTGTAAATCATCTAAATTAGGTTAGGCGATATTCTGCTATTATTCTGTCAATTAACTTTCCTAGTATCTAGCCTAGAATTACTCCTGTATCAATTGTATATCATGGAAAATCAATGAATGAAAACACACGGAATCAATTTCCTTCAATAACTTCAAGTTATTCAAGTTTCCGAAAGCCGTGCATTGCAATGATAGATCAATTGGGCTAATTAAGGTAAGCTTGGTAAGTCGGTTTGATTCATTCCCTAGCTGGTGGACTTTTGTTTAAATCATATCTTATGTATTATGAATCAAATTCAAGGTTTAAAAGGGTGGTTTTCCATTGCTTCGTGTTTGCATAACGTGTTGAGGAAACTTTGTTACAGTGTTTTATACTTGTTCTAAAAGGTTTTGCATTGGTTCACATTCCTTGTAAACAAATATAGCTCTAATTGCGTAAAATCCTCTGCAGTACGTATAAAATCTTGGTCTCGGATCGGTATACCGGCCATTCTTCCATACTGGTATAGCATGTTTAATTTACATGCTGGAGCGATATGGCTTTTTGGCATATCGATCGGTATGGTAGTGCATTTTTTGGGATTTTGATTTTCTCAAGCCAGATCAGTATGGTGTTTTTCAAGATTGGTATAGGAGTTTTAGATTCCAAAATTGAGCTTCTTAACCTAATCTAAGTGTTCTTCGATTAAAAAAATTATATCCCAAAAATCCTTCACATACATCATGACGATCATGGAATATTGAACAAGTGGCTAACCAAAGATCAAAATGAGTTCGAGTCGTGCGAAACATTGTGAACCTGATCATGTGATTTGAGAAAGAACTGCTGTGAACGTGGAACAATTAACCTAGTTCCAAACTCACAATTAAACCCGAGAAATCCCTTTCGGTAATTTCTACGAACACTTGGCGGGCGGAATCCGACAAGCAATAGGATCGCTGTACAAACCAAGAAATAGCAACACAATAACAAGCAACAATGGATAGAAGATAAAGAGCAATGACAAACAAGTGCAAATCAAAGAGAAAGAACACACCGAGAGTTTTGTGGAACCCTTTGGGTCTTCCACCAAGAGGTAGCTCCTTTATTGATAAACCAAGAATTACAACCAATTCTCTCTCAATAATACTAGCTCTAGATCAATGGAACAAACCTCCAAAGATCACCTCTCACCTTAGCTAAACCCAAGCTAAGCTCTCTCTTCACTCTTACAAAGCACTCTTGCAACTCTTTCAAGTCTCTCTTTCCACAAATAGAAAATAACCATTCTATTTATACAAAGTGAAAAATAAGAGTAAAAGGTTTTTACCCGCCCAGGTGCAAAAAACGTTTTGCACCCATTCTCGAATACACTGACTTGGTGCAAAACATGTTTTGCACCTCCGCCGAGTACACTGTCTGGTGCAAAAGACCTTTTGCACCCAATCCACGGGTAAACTGCCTGGTGCAAAACACTTTCTGCACCCAATCCGCATGCACTGTTTTGGTGCAAAAACTGTTTTGCACCATACCTGCTTGCATTGATTACAAGCCAAACACAACAAGAACTATATTTGTAAGATTGTATTTTATTTATCGAGTCTATAAACTCTTTTGATTATAGTCGATTATTGTGGATTGGTCCCAAGGGCTAGTTATACAAATTAAAAGTAGGGATACCTCGTTATTTTTGGTGTCATGTGATTGTGATTAATTGATTACTTTTTTATGCATGCTAGACAAGATCAAAGATTTTTTTAGAAATTAAAATAGATATAGAACTAGGGTGTTTCAATTTTGATAATCTCAAAGTAATTTTGGAAAACAACTAGAGAATAATATACTTGGGGTTAATTGTATTCCGCAGAAATTTTAAATTTTAGCTTTTTAGCATGCCTTTTTAACAAAACCAGTGCAGATGGTGTATATAAGGGTTGAAAAGGGAAGGAATTTTTATTTTTTTTAAGAAACCAGAATTTTCATTAATTCAAATTAGAAGCATCAAAGGGGAAGAACTTAAATATACAATATATTTCCCTTTTTAAAACGCTGGTTCAAAATCAACACTGCTTCCTTCTTTAGAGATCAATATTATTTCTCTGGCAAATTAAGAGTCCATTTTTTTGAAGCGTGATTGGATTTTGAGATTGAAGAAAAGTAGATTCTTAATTTGAGAAATATTTAGGGTTGTTTTATTTTTCACAAAATTTTGAAATCATGCCATTTGATAAGTCATAAGATTTTTAAATCTCATGATTTTAATTTTTTTTGTTCTTTTAAAAATTTAGATATCCTCATAATTATTTTATAAATTATCAAAACATAGTAATGTAAGTTGACTTTGAGTGAGATTCTTATTCATCTACATGTTTTAGCTAGATAGAGGAAGTCTTAGTGACTAATAATGAAGGAAATAGATGATTAAAAAGAGATGGATAAAATTAAACTATGAAATTCAATATGGGATTTCCAAAATCCCAATGTTTTGAATGGATTATGAAATCACATAATTTATAGGATTTCAAATTTTGACGAAATTTTAAAATATCAAGATCTTTCTCAAAAGAACACTCTTGAATTACGTAAATCACGTGATTTACCAAATTTTATATCAAAATTAATCGAAAAGAATATAGCCTGGGAGTATTTTCTAGGCTGTGTAAAACAGTAGGTGAGTAAAGTTTGTTTCCAATTTCAATTATATCTTATAAATAAAATTCATTTTCTTCATCCTTTTTCACCGAATACTGTCCCACCTCCATTGTCAGGGGTTTTGGAGCTCCTTCTCTCTAGTATTGATCCATTATACCACCTTAAATTATAGTTTGACTTTAGGGAAAGTTGTCTTACACGGTGTGGATAATGTAACGGTTTAAGAATTTCGAGGTTTCACCGTTCGGGACTCGGGTCAATATTTCCATCTTCTTTTTTGTTGCGTAGTTTGAAGTAGAGATTTCGAGGTCTTTAATCTTTACTCTTGCATCTAAGTAGTAGATTAAATTAATGCTTTAGTATAATGTTTGATTTGAGTAATTGGATGAAACATTGAAGAATATATGCAAGATATGATATGTAAATTCTGAATATTTATTTTACCTATGGGCAAACTTCTATATTCCTTGGACATAGATTTTCTTTTTTTAATAATCTGAAGTCTTGCATGTACTTAATATGCACAAATATATATATATATATAAATGATTATTAGAGTTTACATAATATATATTGTTCAAAAAAGGAATTGATATATAGGTTGGAGATTGTGGGAATACTATTATGTGTGTATATATTTGAAGAATTATTGCTAGTAAATGATATTTTTGGCATCATAAGCATGAATTGCTTCATATATTTTGTATCAATCCAGCCTCTCGGCTATATTAAGATATCGTAATCTTGTACGGCTCTGATGAAATATGAACTATATTTTTTTTTTATAGAGGCTTATATGATCATTCTATATTACCATATAGAAACGAATGGACCGTCGGAAATTTTTCAGGCGTTTCAAGCCTCGAATTAATTTAAAGTTAGGACAGGGGGCGGCATTTGCGGATTCTTACACAATTTGCCAATGTTTGTTCAATTATATATATATGTGTGTGTGTGTGTGTTCAGTCTATTGCATGAATTTCGGAGAATTGTTTTTGTTAACATATATAATTGATTCACCTCTTTATGGTGAAATCCCTTAGATTACTCAAATATTCACCCTTGTTTAGATAGGCCTTACCTTATTTATCTCTTACCTTATTAGATAGTTGTTAACTTATTTATCTCTTTTATGCTACCTATATAAGACCCCTTCATTGTAATAATTTAAACAATATAATCAATTCAATTTACTATTCTTCCTTCATATTCTCTCTTTCTACATAGTATCGGAGCTGTAAGATCCTCTCGTCCTTCCACTATTAAATCACCACCTTCCCCGGACCATAGCCAATTTCCGTTTTCTATGATCTATGTTGTCTTACCATCAAGCAAAATCTCGCCATCATGCACCAAAGCTTCTTGCCGTTCTTATCGGCTCATCATCTCGACTTGTTTAGCTGCCATTTTCTATTCCCTGTATCAAACCAAAACATATGTCCTTAACACTATTCACCATTCAAATCCACTATTGATAAACATATAATATTGTCATGCATAAGCTCTTACCTGGAATCACTTGTCGCGTTTGTTATACTAACCTTGCCGAACTATCCACTTATCTCGAGATTAGTGCATAAGAAAGTTTTGTATTTAATATGGCCCAAGTTAGTGTATATTTTGTAGTATTCTAAGTGATCATAAGTGTGAAAGTCATCGGCATTCAAAAGATTAATCGATCATAGGCATAGCTATGATCGATTATGGCATGCATTTTGGCAGACAGTGCACTTCTGTGATTGATCATGAACGTAACCATGATCGATCATGGCCTAGCGAGGACACCAACCACCCACTACTTTTAGCCTTATTTTGGGGAATGTTGTTCCTAGATATTTTTCTTGGCTTTATTTTATTATTGTTTAGATATATTTGCATTGTTTTAGGCTTACGGGGAGATCTAAATATTTTTTAATCAAGAACAAGAGATAGAGAGAAGGGAGAGCTCACATTAGTTTTTCTTCTTCATTTTTCTTGTAAGTTCTTTTGATTGTAAGAATGGTTTCTTCTTTTATAATATTTGTTTTCACATGTATTATGAATTAGTCTTTTATTAAGGTTACGAAGGTGAATCGCGATATAATTTCTAGTGATTAGTAGCTTAATCCATATTTAAAGTTTGATAAATAATTGTGAATCTTTTTCCTTTTCAATCTTTTCCTCCTACAAGCTTTTTAGGTATTTTCATCTAAAGATTAGACTTTATATGCCTTTTATATTTAGTTTTTGTTTTTTAATGATAATACAACATAGTGCTTTTCCCCCATTTGTGGTTCTAGAAACCATGAGATTTGATTTACATGCTTCATGTTAAACTTTTTTACAATGAAATTATCATCTCTATTTCGGATTAACTATATCAGGAATGGGTTGTTTTACTTCACACCCGTTGCTAAGAAATAGACCGGATAATTTCATGTTTAGTGAAACTTGGTTATTTTCCTTTGTGATATAGCTTAAACCGAGGAATAATTTTCTTTGCTTTGCACCCCTTGGCTATTAAGGAAAAACATTAATTTCCCTATCCATTAGAAAAGTGTATGAATATCTTTGTATGAGTTAGTAAACGTCATTTCTTATATCGCAAATAACTTCCAAATATCTTAGTGCTTTCTTAATACTTTTCACAACCAATTTATATTTCTGTTGTTCTACTACCAACCTTTTACAAAACTAAAAAAACCGTGAAATCTAAAATCCATTCCATACATTTCGAATTATCAATGCGGATCGATACTCGGACTTCCAAGACTATATTACAACTTGACGTGTCTGCACTTGGGCTACCAAACAATTCTATCGGCATCAATTGTCATACCATATTGAACCATCATTTTACCCCTTATCAAATCATCATACCACTATCAAGCCTGTCCTCAGATAACCACTTCCTTGGTAATCTAAAATATACACCAACTAAACAACAAAAGCACAATCTTCAAACACCAATCACTACCAAAACTCTTGCTGCCACACTAACCCCATTGACCAATCATAAGATCTATTGCCTTTTGTACATACCTAATCCTCAACCAAACCCTCAAAATCATAAATCTTCCCTTAACATCAATATTGTCCCAAAATCACATCACGCCATTATGATCGTGTGCCTAAAACGATTCCAATGGCATAAAAACCGTCTTAAACCGAGCCCTCACATGCCTGCACATGAAGAAAGTTTCACACGTAGCTCTTTTACGCACACCAATCATTCTTTTCACACACCCACACTCATATTCCCTCTTGTGCACTCACAAGCCCTCACTTGTTCACATGTTCATGCGGCAATGCGCATCTTCTTTCTTACGTCCTCACGCACCCTCATTTGTTCACGTGTCCACACTCATGTTGCCACCGAGTGCTCATCTGCGAATGCACTGCACTCCCCCTACATATCTGTACTCACTAGTTCACCTCCAACTGGTCCAGTTGGTTTTTTTTTGTTTGGTTCACCCTAGACGATTATCCGGTAAATAAAAAGGATAAAAATATCCTTTTGTTAATGAATTCTTGTTTTATTGTACAAATTTCATGTTTACAAGAAATGATGTCTTCGATGATTTTTTAAATAAGATTGTAAGGTCAATAAATCTTAGGGCAAGAAATACTGCTCACATATAAGATTATACGCAAAATTTGAATTTGAATACAGATTGAATTCGGATTTTCACATATCCATTTACACCCCTAAGATAGTGGTAGTATGTTTTAATTATTCTTGGTTTTTAATTAGCTAGAAATTAGTGTTTAATTAAATGTGTGCAACTTAAATTGGATTTTTAATTTGAGAAGAATGGACTAGTATAAGATGAATTTTAAAGTGTACAACTATCCTCAATGTCCTGGAAAGAAAACAATTTTGACTTTACCTTTACCACTCGTTTGGTTCAAGTTTTTGAGGATTCCTGGAATCCTAAATTCCATTCCATGAGGATTATTTTGTTTGGTTGGAGTTTTAGGTAGGAATTTAGGATTCCTAGGAATCCTAAATTCCCCCATTTTGCCAAAATCTATTCTCTTATAAATTGGGAGGAATCTTGAATTCCCAATTTGAGGAATCCTTTTTTTTTCCAGAAAATGAAAAAAAAAAATTCCAGGAAATTTTCAAAAATATTTTTTGCCAGAAAGCGAATTTTTTTTCCCAGAAAATGAAAAAAAATCCCAGAAAGTGAAAAAAAAAATTCCCAGAAAATGAAAAAAACAAATTTCCCAGAAAATTTAAAATATTATTTTTTCCCCAGAAAGTGAAAAAAATTATTTTTTTCCAGAAAATGAAAAAATATAGTTTTTTCCCAAAAAATGAAAAAAAAATATTTTTCCCTAGAAAATGAAAAAAAAAATTCCGAGTAAATGAAAAAAAAATACAGAATTTTTTTTTTTTTGCCGAGTTCATTCCTAAAACTCTAACCAAACGAGCATTAATGGAATCCAATAAAAGATGCCAGGAATAAAGGTTTCCTGGCATCTAGAATGCCAATTCCATTCCTAAAGCTCGAACTTGGTTTTTTATTAAGAATTTGTTTTCGAATTTGAACACTAAATAAAATCTACACCTTTTCCATAAATATATACGTGAAGTTCTAAATTTTTGAAATTTGTGCTTTTCCTTTACTATTTGTGCCTTTGGGTTACTCTTCATATGTAATTATTGAATGAAAGTTAAAGTTCAAGTGAAATTAACTATTATATGTTTCAACAGAAATTTCCCCAAAATGATGCTGATTTTTTTTCCTTTCAAGATTACTTCTTTGCTCTAGATCCTACTTTCTTGCGGAAAGGAATACATGATCAAAAGAAGTCAAGGTTGTTCAATTATACAACATAAACTATAAAGATTATATTAATGAACTACAAGAATCCCAAAAGGATTACATTGCTATTACAATCTTACTTATACAATACAAAACTAACTAATATATTTATAATACAAATCAAGGTCATTGATGTGACCATTGTCCTATGTAGAAAGTAAGGGTTTTTTTTTTTTTTTTTTTCACTCATCCAACATCTTTTTACTTTTTTTGTTCATTCTTTTCAAACATCAATTATTATCTCTATTTAAATATTTAGGACTTTTTCTTACTTACTTTTTTCATTTCAAAAAAAAAATTTGAATCTATAATACAAATCAATGTCATTGATTTGACCATTGTCCTATGTGGAAAGTAAGGTTTTTTTTTTCACTCATCCAATATCTTTTTACTTTTTTTTGTCCATTCTTTTCAAACATCAATTATTATCTCTATTTAAATATTTATGACTTTTTCTTACTTACTTTTTTCATTTCAAAAAAAAATAAAATTTGAATGACAACGTATTTAATTCAAAACTTTGAAAAAATAACATATTAATGTCCATTAATAGTAAACCTTATTCATTAGCTTGGAACAACAAAATAATGTATGTTACACTAACAATCACCTCTCAACAGAATCTATAATACAAATCAAGGTCATTGATGTGACCATTGTCCTATGTGGAAAGTATGGTTTTTTTTTTTTTTTTCACTCATCCAACATCTTTTTACTTTTTTTTGTCCATTCTTTTCAAACATTAATTATTGTCTCTATTTAAATATTTATGACTTTTTCTTACTTACTTTTTTCATTTCAAAAAAAAAAAATTGAATGACAACGTATTTAATTCAAAACTTTGAAAAAATAACATATTAATGTCCATTAATAGTAAACCCTATTCATTAGCTTGGAACAACAAAATAATGTATGTTACACTAACAATCACCTCTCAACAGAATTCACAATAATTAATTTAAAATTAACACAATCAATAAATCATATTCATATTACAATGTCAACGCCAAGAGGTTTGGCTATGAGTCAAGTGAAGTAAATTTGTTTTTTTTCACTCATCCAACATCTTTTTACTTTTTTTTTGTTTATTCTCTTCAAACTTCAATTATTATCTCTATTTAAATATTTAGGACTTGGGAAATGAAACCCCCAACTTTTTCTTACTTACTTTTTTCATTTCAAAAAAAAAAAGAATCAAAACGTATTTAATTAGCTTGGAACAACAAATAATATATATTACATTCACAATCATCTCTCAACAGAATTCACAATAATTAATTTAAAATTAACACAAATCAAAAAATCATATTCGTATTACAATTTCGATGCCCCGAGGTTTGGCTATGGGTCAAGTGAATAATATAAAGTAAATTAGATTTATTATGGGTTAGGTGTACTTTAGAACATTGTACTTTCCACTAAATTTCATTTTGATCATTACCCATAATCATCGCACTTTTTGTGTTTCACTTTAATCATAGCAATTCACGCCGTTAACAATTTGTTGATGGAATCCTACATGACTCTTCCAACTAATATTCTCCATTTATATTTTTCACGTAATCTTCTGTCTCAACACTCTAACTCAACAATTAACTAATATGTTAAGGCAAATTCTATTTTCTAAAAGAGATTATACATGCAATGTAGTGAACTTATATTAATATGTTAAAACAAATTCTATTTTCTGAAAGAGATTATATATTCAATGTAGTGAACTTTTATGTTATGATTCAACACGAGTAGGTCACAGTTTGCTACTCAATTTTTTTACTACAATCAGACTTTATCACAGTATATAAATATATATATATATATTTCTTTTTATGGTAGATCCAAATCTTTATTTGTCAAACCAAGTGCAAACAACATAGTTATCTGGTAAATAGAATCAATAAGTATATCTTTCCCTAAAGTATATTAATGAAAAAAAAATTCATCTCAAATTCAAAATTCAATTTTCTATTTGGTCGTATATTTATAATTACAAAAGTTAAATATTGGCTCTTAACTTGGATTATACAATACACTTACTGGGTGATCATTTTGCTGAGTCGCTATATAACAGAGTAATATTGATATTGGGTGATCTTTTATAAGTAATTTCTTGTTTGCTATTGTTGAATGGACCCTTAGGTTGTGTTTGGTTGCTCATTATTTTTTTTCCCAAAATTTTAAAAACTCAACTCAAAACCAACTCTACTTTCACACTTCCCAAAATTTATTTCACTATACTTTCTCTCTCTAATTTTTTTTTAAAATGCCATAACTTTAAATCCAAAAATCAAAAAAATCAAAAAAAATATATATTTGAAACCTATTCATCGAGATCTATAAAATAAGATCCATTATGACTATTTTTTGAAATTTCTTATGCGTTTTTTTCATTGGTTGAAAAAAAGTCAAACAAAACCAAATTCACTTTTCAACATAAAAACTATAACTCAAAACATTCAACCAAACACCAAATTTTTAAAAACTTATCTAGAAAATTTGTCTAGAAACATTAACCAAACACAACCTTAATATTTTGGTTTTTAGTTTCCTAAAATTTTGAGTGTCTTTTTTTGGCATTTAAGGGTTTAATAGTTGATAAATCGTCGCTTTGCATTACACAAAATCAAACTTAAATATTGCTTTCCACATAATGTTAAAATGAAATTAATTATTAGTCTTATAATACAGTGCTTAATGACGGCGCATTAATCGATCACCCCACTTTTTACGTTTGACATTTTTTTTGAAGAAACATTATACATTTTATTTTTTAATTACACACAATATCTTTTATCATCTAATTTTTTTCTTTCTTTTAATAATGCCAGATGGCACGAGCTATCTTATAATGTTAAATGAAAATTAATTATCATTGTTAATTACTACAATAGAGTGCTTAATGATGGCACATCTATCGATTACCATGTTTTTTTACTTTATACATTGTTTCGCTCTCTAGAATATGGTAAACTAAGGTATGCATGTGCCGATTTGGTTATAGATATAGAAATGGACTAGTCTCATGTCAGTTCTTAATAAATACGGGTTATTTTTGCCTTTACCAGAACATGACTCAATAAAATATTTTGTGATTTTTTTCAAATTGGTATATGATGTATTTTTTTTCAAATTTGTAAATGATTTGATTTGTTATCGGGTAAGACACAACCCAATAGTTCCCGTTAAGTAGACAAAAACAAATATGTAAAAACTTTAACTTGATTTATGTCATGTTATTGTTTAATGTGTAATTACGAAAATTCTAATTGATTACATCACAAAACAAAAAGTGGAGCCTTAAATCGAGAAATTCTCATAAATAGTTTGGTAAATTTTAAATTTTTGAAATAACATTGTAAGAATTAATGTTGATGTACATTTATTTTAGAAACATTATTTGTGATGATTTCTTATTTTCAATAATTTCTCATCTTCTGTAATAGTAATTAGGCTAAGTGAAAAATTATGTGTGATAATTTTCAATGCACAATTGATTAACATCAATACGTCAAATACGATATAAAATAAAACATAAGCAAACAACTAAATATTATTAAACAAGTTAAATAAAATTTAAATGTACAAAAAATATATTATATTTTAGTGCCATCGGCACGGGCATACCCTAGTATTATTACAAAGGAGAGAAATTAATTATGACAATGGGAGAAAAATAAATAAATATCAAAGATGTCAAAGATGAAAAAAGGGATCCAAGAGAAGAAGGATCTAATGGTAGAATGGGATCCAAGGTATCCTAATAGTATTCTAGGTATTCTAATACTCCCCCTCAAACTCAAGGTGGTATGAAGAAACCAACTTGAGTTTGAAGAGAGATAATGGAAAGATAAAGAAGAAGAAGCTACCCAAACAGCTATTAAGAAGCTGAACGGTATGCTATTGAATGATAAAAAAAATTTCAAAAATTCTGACGATCATCAGTACCAAAATTCAAGATAGCACTGACGTCAGAAGAAGGATAATCAAAAGAATTATATCCTAAAACTATCCAGTTAGGATTGGATGATCCGGTAACCTCCGCAACAGAACCCAAATGAGAAAAGCCCCCTGAAAATCCTTTCAAACGAGCTTGGTAATCTGACATATTCGAATATGTCGGAAAAGCCCTGTTTTCTGAACAATTCATGGTACTCAGAAGGATATTAGATGCAGTATGTTCTGCCGACATGAGGAGCCGGAATAAGCCTTGGGAGTAAGGATATCCCAACAGTTCTTCATTGATCGGAAGAACCCCAGGTTGTGGAAGATTCACAGTAGTCGGAACAACCTCAGGTGCAAAATTATCTGCCGACAATAGGAATCTTGAGGAACTTTCAAGAGGAGGTAAGACAAGGGATGGGTTAGCGCTAAAATACCCTCCTCCTAATCGAGCTTCTAACGCTGTTACCCGTGATTGTAAAGCTTCTAATTTTTGTTGAAGAGAAGTTAGGAGAACAGTACAACCACCAACAGGATTATCGATCCTCGCCCGAGCTTCAAAAAGGAACAACGTGAGAGTTTCAAAATGTTTGGAGTCGGGAACATGTTTCAAAATACTTACAAGATTTTTTACCTCAAAAACAAAGAAGATTGTGTAATAATCTTGACGAGTAAGCTCATGTGGAAAAAATTTATCCATTTCACAAAATGGAGGACTAGCTCTACGAAAATAAGCACAGGCAGCACATGGAGTGCCTCTAGAGCGGACAGTGTTTGACATAATTTTGATAAGGAAACCTAGATTTTCAAAGTGATGAAGAGGAAAAAGGGATAAAAGACTGGAATTTTCAGAGTGAGGAGAGAGATTGGGCGGAGAGTTTATAGCCCTGGAAAGATTTTGAATTCTGAAAAACTTTCGAGGATTTCGAAACTGGAAACTTTTTGAGGATTTCGAAACCGAAAACACTGACTTCCGGCTAGATTTGGACTTGACAGTATTGTAAGTAGAAGTGCCATGCGTCAAAGCGCGTGGCTGATTTTGGATAAACTTTATGGGTTAAACCATGGGTCACAGAAACTTTAGGAGGTTAAATTGAGAATAACCGAAACCTTTGAGACTTTCTGGACTAAAACCCAATAATTGAAACTTTTGAACGGTGAACCCGTGACGGCTGTTTCTTTGAACGACAAAATCGGCGACTAAACTGAAAATATCGAAAAACTTTGAAACCTTTTTGGACAAAAATGTGAGACCAGAAAGTTTATGAGGTCAAACAGAAATACACCAAAACTCCTGGGAACCCAACAGAGACCCTTTTTTTTTTTAAAGGCAAAATCTAGAGCACCGATTTAAGTGCTCTTGCAGCTGTAGCACCAACCTACATAATTAAAGCTGATTGTTGCTTTTTCTTTAAACCAGGAAAGTATCAACACCAAACAAAGTCAAAAAAGCACTAACCATTTCTGATTTGCTTTTCCATTCTCACTCAGTCACTTTCAATTTTATTTTTTTTCTTTTTTTAGCAACGGATTGTTATCTCTGAATTTGAGCCTTAGAATCGCTTCTCTGCTGAAATGGAAGACTCTCTCTCTATAACGACACAAATCCCCCCTACTTTCTCTCTCTAAAACAAACATACATACATGGAGGCGAAGCAGGGCAGAGTCACTTGTGCCTCGTGGATCCGGCGGCCGGAGGACGCACATCTGGTGGCGATGGGGAGGTCGAAGAGGCGCCACAACAAAGACCACCCCTCTTCGCTCCAAATATTCTCCTTCGATCCCCTCACCACTTCTCTCTCTTCCTCTCCCTCGGCTACTCACGTATTTGAAGAAGAAGAGGGAGATCCCGTGAACCTAACGGTACACCCGGGTCGTTATCATCGTTATGGTCTAGGACAGTGTCGGAGGTGGAATCGATGAGAGTGACGTAAGAATTGTGAATGGGGAAATCGAAATTGGGGAGAGGGTCAAGTTTTGTAATCATGGATTCAAGCTAAGAAGGGAGATCTGAGGGGTTGTAATGAACAGTTTCGAAACCTAGATAAGATAAGCCATCATCTTGTTTATGGGTCATGACTTGTTCGAGCTGTTCAATTTTGTTGGCTACATCAGCCATTTGGGATTCTTATACAACATAAAAATGCGATTGACCATTACCATCAATATAAAGAAGATGTTGCGCTGATGAAGTGGATGGGTCTTGATGCCTTATTAACGAGCTTCACAAAACCACATCTGGGCTCTGGCAGTTGAGTGGCTAACGCTAGCGGAGGAGATGCCGGTGGTGGAGATGGCGTGGTGGTGGCGGGGGAGGTAGTGGTCTTGCTTCATGTTTGTTGATGATGATGATGATGATATACTATTACAATGAGAAAATCGAATTCCTCTGATACCATGTTAAATTATACAACATAAAATAGAAAGATTATATTAATAAACTACAAGAATCCCAAAAGGATTACATTGCTATTACAATCTTACTTATACAATACAAAACTAACTAATATATACTATTACAAAGGAGAGAAAGTAATTATGACAATGAGAGAAAAATAAATAAATATCAAAGATGTCAAAAGATGAAAGAAGGGATCCAAGAGAAGAAGGATCCGATGGTAGAATGGGATCCAAGGTATCCTAATAGTATTCATTGTATTCTAACAAAGGTGCAGCGGAAGTTCAAATTTTATGCATTTTTTTAATATAACAAATGGAATTTTGTAATAATGTATATATAGGCACCTATTGTTCATATATTAATCTTGGAACTTCATTTATTCTTTAGTGCAGGGTAAAGTTTAACTATTTCTTTGACCATTTTGACTTATATAGTTGTTAGTTTGGATTTGGAGAGTTTGCCATGGTACCCCCTTCTCAAGATGATGTGTGCGAAATTTTTGTATGTACAATTAAAGAGCTAGTCATTTTTTGTGGTGATGTTATAATCACTTTATTGTTGCGTATAAATTTTTAAGTTTCTATTTCTTATGTTTTCATAAATTCAGAATTTAAAGGATGCTAAAAATTTTAATTGTCAACACCTGTGCATCACACGAGTTGGTGACTAGTCATATTCAATCATTCAATCCATTTTTTTAATTTACTAATTATTGTTTATGGAAAAGCTAAACTATATTGAACATGCGGCCAAATTAACATATGCTGACTCGATCTAAAACCATTAAAAGAACAAGGAGTCCAAGTTTCTAACATTTAGAGGTAATCCCAAAAGACCACATCTATACATTCATTTATTAATTAGATTTAATATATTCAAACAGTTTTGAAATTATCAAATCAAATTACATCAATATATTCAGTATACTAGATTCTAACCCGGGAGTTTTTATGAAAATTGTACATGTGTCAAAAATTGTTACAGATATTTAAAAAATATAAATATAATTGTGCCAAACATTGATACAAAGAAATTGTTAACATGTTATGTAATTATACAAATGAATTGGAATAAGAATGAAAGAAAGTGTTTAGAAAAACATATTCATATTTATAATTGAAAGAAATTCAAATTTATTTATAAATAATAGTATAAAAAATTATAATTAAAAAAAAAGGCAAAGACCAATTTGTAAATTCTTGATGTATGTAAATTATTAAAATTAATAAAAAGAACAAATACTTCTATCTCTTTCACGTATATTCCACCATATTTATAGAAAATATGATATTTTTAACTCTAAAATTCACTAAATACTTTCTACATCCCAAATTGTGATTGAAGAGATTAACAAATCTTGTTCACAAAAAAAATTAAAAATAAATAAATAAATTAACAAAGTAACTAATTAATTTTTGGATTAAAGATTGCCACGTCGCAGTCATACAACAATTCCTTCTCACTCCTCCCATATTAATTATATAAATATAACTAGTTAACGACCAGTGCCATGCATGGGCGTTAATTTAACAAACTTTATTTTCAACGATGTACGGATAATTTAAAATTATTTGTAAATTTACATACATACATACATTATATTTTATAATTTAGTAAAAATAATTATATATACAAATGCATATGACTATTAGTATCTTATAAAGAAAATGTAAAAAGGGTGAATATTTGAATCTTAAAAAAAATTAAAAACACACATTCCTACATAGGGGTGTAAATGGATGCCCAAAAATCAGAATTCAATCCGTATTCGAATTCGAATTTTGTGAATACTTATTCGAATGGATATTCACAAAAGATTATTTGAAAAGTGTTTTTAAATATTCGAGAAAATGGATAAGGATATGGATAATGATAGTATTCGACCTGGACAATCCGTATCCGAGATATATTATCTGTATCTGCTATAATTTAGTATACGTCATGTATGAACTAGGCTATAAAAAAGGATTCCCTACCTCTAATAAAAAGAAGGGATGGTTATTTGGAGAGCTAATTGGATGAATTTTTTCATAAGATTATGTAGAAATGATCTATATTATGAGTAGATCCCCTCCACCAAATTTCATAAAAAATCAACCTATAAGTAGGTGAGATGATCATCAAAAATTTCAACAAACCAAAATGTACATATATATCAATTTTTTAAAACACTCACTTATAGGTTGAATTTTTCTATAATTTTTTGTGGAAGTGATCTACTCACCATATAGATCATATTTACAAATTTTCATAAAAAAATTATTGATTTACCCATCTAAATGGTCAGCTATTCTTTTTGTTAGAATGATGAAATCCTTCTTTATAGCCAACTCTATTATATATATACATATATTCTCTCACCTTTAAAAAAATTAGATAAATTTAGTTTGGTGTTCATGAGTTGTCCCAATTTACTAACGTCTTTTAAAAAAGTGAGGCTTAGAAAAGAATAAAAAAGAACAAGAAAGACCTAAGTTGTATTTACAACATATATATGTGATTTTTAAATGAAAGGTTTGAGACTATAACAAATCTAAATGATAATAATTTTTAATTTGAATTTATTATATACATTTATATGGTGGTTATCTTATAATATAATATGAATATTATTGGGTTATCTCTGGTCAACCTTTACCATAAAATATAACTCTTTATTTTAACAAGTTTTGAAATGATTCGTTTTACTTATTGAGTTATAACTTGTAAAAGATTTTGTCTTAATTAATAAATCAAAAGTTAAATATATTTTTAAGATTGCTTTAAATTTTTGCACTAACAAAACATAAGAGTAGAAGCACAGTAAGAGGAGAAAAACATATATAGCATAGTTGTTTAGGAAAGACATGCTAGCTAACCTGATCTCATGTCTAACTCGTGTTTAACCATATTTTATCTATACCATCGACATTGCATGTGGAAACTACCCTCCAAAAAGGAAGAGCATAAATCAGTACTCACTCTTCAACTTAAATAAAGATATTGCATAAATAAAGAGAGATAATCAATCTCTTGAGCGGCCAAGAATTTCATGTAAAAAGCACCAACGATTTGAAACTGACCTTTTTTGCCTTTTCACCTCGTGCAAGAGTGAGGGCAAAGGTAAAATTTTATTATTCAACAACATATCTATAGTTATATTGAAGAATGAATAGCGTAGTTATCCAAATTCAAAGAATTCGATAGGATAAGGATAAACGGTGTGGATTTGAATAGTTGAACCTATTATCCAAAGGAATACGGATAAGGATTTGAATAGTATATTTAAAAAATTATAAAGATTATGAACGGCGTGGTATCTGATTCGTATCCCATCTGTTAACACCCCTATTCCTACATGATCATTATTAGTATCCTATAATTTTATCATGACACATATATAAATATGATATGTTATATAAATAACTATGAGAAATTAAATTAATGAGAGAACTCTAAAAGTGATTAATGAATCCAAACCAGGAAAAGTTTTAAATTCTACTAAAGATTTGAGTTAGAATGGATTAGTTTCTGGGTTGCACGAGCACTACACTGATGTATTCAACGAAAAGGCATATTGCTACTGTTTTAGTCTTTGTCATATTTTTTCTTTCCAGTGGGTATTATATAAAAGTGTTAGCGGGTGTATTCAATCCACGAGTGTTGATAGACTGACAACAAAATATTATTCATTTAATTTTATAAATATTATTTTATTAATGATTTAATATTAAAAAATCCACTAGATTAATAAGTAAATTCACTTTAATTAAATAAATAAAAATATTACATTTAAAAAGTTAGATTATGATGTTATTAACCAATGGCTAATTCCTAATTAACTTTTAAGTAAAATAATAAAAACAAAAATCAACCCCTCACTCCCTTCCATTTGGATATTTTTACCATCTTCTTCCCTTTTCCCTCAATTTGGTCTCCTCATTCTTCCCTCCTTCTTTACTAGATCCCATCTCCTCTTTCTTCCTTCTTACCTCACTCATTCTAGATATTCTCACGAACTATAATGTTATCGTATGTTAATCAACATTTGTTCAAAATTTCACCTATACAAAAAAGGGGCTGGGATATTATTAACTTCTTCTTCCATGGTTAGAAGGAAGGTTGTAGATATTAAATGCAGAATATATTACATACTCTCTGTTTCCAACATCATAATGTCTTTTCCTTAAACAATATATAACGAGTGTAAGGACGTGGAACATGTAATACAACCCGTTACAACATAACTTTTAGCAAAAGCCAAAACTCTTTGGATAAGAATTGACCTAGACTTACTTGTTGGCAATATTGTCATCCTTCTTCTTAATTATTACTATTTGTTTATTTCTTGTGATTCATTTTTGTATATGTAATTCAATGAGGACACTATGCATAATTCAGCAAAGGATTCGCTACAATTCCTAATCCGATGTATGGAATGATTTTCAAGCGACAAAAATCGAGAATTCTATATAATCCGAGAAAGTTGTGTCGGCTATTATGTCCCATAATTGACTAGGTAAATATTGAAGTATAATGCCAATTCAAAATACAAAATAAATCTTAAAGGTTTTATAGTATGTTGTTCGCATAATTATTCTCTCCCAAACTATTATAGTGAAAGAAAGTATTATCCATATCATAAATTAGAGTACGAAAGATCGTGTTAGTTAATTAATTACATGATCATTGATACTTTATATGACTATATAATGAAAATTTGATAAATATGAAATAGGTCTACTGAGCTTATCAACACAGAAGAATACATATGTACTTGATTCACAATTATTATTATTATTATTATTATTATTATTATTATTATTATTATTCCCCTCTTATGCATAGGTGAAAAAACGGCTGGTAGTATAATAATATAGTTAATTGATCAACTACGCACTGATAAGTTAATCAATATTTTTTTTAATAAAACCCATTAAAAATTCTTTAAGGTTGCATTTGAAATGTTGATTTGAGAGAGCATTTGAACATGGGATTTAATACTTAGATTAAAGTCATAACTTTCAAATCTTAGAGGTAGGGTTGTTCCTTCTGAATCCCGAGTTCGCGAATTAAAAAATAAAATATTTAAATTTTAAACAAATTATTATATTATTATTTGTTATTATAACTATACCTATAATATTAATTATAAGAATAGTAGTAGGGATGGTAAGGGGTCATATTTGTCCAAACACAAACCTAGCACATTTATAAATCCGGCCCAACCTAGTGTAGGTTTTTTTTTATCTGAACCCGTTGCGAATAGTATATGCATAAACCCACCCCTGCTCTGTGGTAACTACACTATAATATAAGGAAGCAAATACTATAGTAGGGGTGGGTCGAGTCAAACAGGTTAATTTTGGGCAAAGCCGACCTCCACCATGGTGTCAAAAAATAAGTAGTCTGCTAATAAACTAAATATAATTTTTTGCGGGATAATATTTGGATTTAGAAATCAAGTTCCTTGTATTTGTTAAGAAAATACAAAATTTTAAATTCTTGTTGTTTCAAACATGTAATTTTTGAATCTTAGATATACGAATTTTCGGTAATTAGCAAAAATGACCCCCAAAGTTTGATCTAAATCCCTCGCTCGTCTCTAAAGTTCAATTTTCGGTTTAAGTATACTTAAAGTTTTGAATTTCGGTTGAAGCATACTTAAAGTTTCTAATTTCGATTTAAACATCCTTAAAGTTTCTAATTTCGGGCGAAATATTCTTAAAGTTTCTAATTTCGAATGAAGAATCCAAAAAATGCCCTTACAAGAGTGGCTCGCGACAATCATGCGCGTTTTCCATCCATCTATTTATGTGGCATCCAGTTTTGGATGAGCGAGGAAAAATTAGAAACTTTAAGGATTGCTTCAAGTGAAAATTAAACTTTAAGGACGAGTGAGAGATTTGGATCAAACTTTAAGGGTCATTTTTTATAATTACCCTATGAATTTTAATGCTAAATCCAATTCTGCAATCCAAACGCACCCCTAAAACAAAATAGAAAATAAATTAAAATGGAAGTAGATTTTGATTAAGAATCTAAATTAAAATAGAATTTAAATTAATTTTAACAGCGGGTAGATATATTTCTCAATTTTGAATTGGGTAATATTATCAAAGTTTGTTCAAAATTTTTATAAATTAAGGGTGGATTAACCGCAAGATATTGCTGATAGAAATAAAATCATCCTTTAAAATATGTTAAAATCTTGTTGTATTCAATTAAGATTTTAAAATATCCTTTTAAATCCTTTTGTATTGAAAACTCTAATGCTTCTTAAGAGATTTTATAAATTGATGGATTGTGATGGATTTTTGGTCATTGGTATAAATACCAAATCTTCTCTTATATCGAATGATTTTACATTTTAGAGCTTTTCCCACTCCTCCCTCTTCCTCACAAAACCCTAGGTACTCCACCATTTAATGAATAAAGGTTTTCTTCTTTCTTCTCGCTACTCAATAGTTCGGTCATCATTCATCAAATTATTATGTCTTTATGTATGGAATGAATACATATAAATCTTTATCACGAGACATAAAATTCATGGATGTATATATATTATATATCTATAAATGGGTTTCATACGGAAAAGAGAATTGAATTACATTATTTATATATGGATTATCATTTTTATTTTTATTTTTGTCTCTGTGTCTTCAGATTCATGTATAAAAGTTTTTATATGTTTTCGATTTTAGATCTAATAACTTTTGAAGCTCCAACTTTTTCTTTAGGGCTAACATCATAAAAAATGTACAAAAAAAAAAATGAGTCACATATCTACAAAATATGATCCAAAGAGTCCCATTCTTGCCTTTTTGTTTGTGTGTGTGTGTTGCCCCGGGGGGGGGGGGGGGGGGGGGGGGGGGGGGGCTTTTTGTTTTGGGGCAATTAAAAAAAAGGGCTTATTAGAGAAAGATTTTCACATTAAGGCCAAGGAATAATTTTTTTTTAAATAAAGGGCCTATTTTTTATTTTATTGATAATATGACATGTGTCTTTTTTTTTCATTATAAAATGACATCCCAACCCTTAAAATAAACTAAAAAAATATCAATATGCATTAAAATATGGACTGCAATATGAACTTTGCAGTCTATATTTCACTGCAATATGAACTTTGCAGTCCATATTTCACTGCAATGTGAACTTTGCAGTCCATATTTTTAGTGCAAAGTTCATATTGCAGTCCATATTTTACTGCAATGTGAACTTTGCAATCCATATTTTTAGTGCAAAGTTCATATTGCAGTACATATTTCACTGCCGGGGGGGCTTTTTGTTTTGGGGCAATTAAAAAAAAGGGCTTATTAGAGAAAGATTTTCACATTAAGGCCAAGGAATAATTTTTTTTTAAATAAAGGGCCTATTTTTTATTTTATTGATAATATGACATGTGTCTTTTTTTTTCATATATAAAATGACATCCCAACCCTTAAAATAAACTAAAAAAATATCAATATGCATTAAAATATGGACTGCAATATGAACTTTGCAGTCTATATTTCACTGCAATATGAACTTTGCAGTCCATATTTCACTGCAATGTGAACTTTGCAGTCCATATTTTTAGTGCAAAGTTCATATTGCAGTACATATTTCACTGCAATATGAACTTTGCAGTTCATATTTCACTGCAATATGAACTTTGCAGTTCATATTTTATTGCAATATGAACTTTGGAGTCCATATTTTTTGTGAAAATTTCATAAAAAGGGGTAATTTAGGTAATACATAACATGTTTTTATTAATTAAATGATATTTAAATTTATTCAAATACATTCATTTAAAATATAAAACAAAATAGGCCTCTTACACTAATTACCAATTAAAAATAGGCCCTTCATTCAAATTACCAATTAAAAATAGGCCCTTCATTCAAAAAAATATTATTCATTGGATTTTTGGTAAAAATCAATGTATAATAAGCCCTTCTACCTAATTTCTAGTTTTGTTTTTGGTCCAGTGTTTTTAAATCGTTAATGCACGTCTTTTAGTTAATTAGTTGTTGGCCCAAACTGTTTGGATAAATGTGAATTTATTTTTTGATTAATTATTTTGGTTATTTTTATTTTATTTAGTGTTTTTCCAATGATGCCCTTTTACTTCTTTTTTTATTATTATAAAAAAGTAAATGACTTCTTAAAATAATAAAGGGGCTTTTTTTTTATTAAGGACAAAAGTCCCACTCTCTTTCTAACAAAGGGCAATATTTTTTGGAGAGATAGTTTAAAGGACAACTTTTATTTAGAGGACAAAGTTATATTTATTTAATTAAATAAAATAGATTTTAAGTATTCCAACTGTACCCTTATTAAAGATAAATACTTAAAATAAATGAATTATCTAAATTAAATACAGTAAATCACATAAATTGTTTCAAACAATTTGAATCACAAACAAGCACCAAAAGTCATGAAATTCAAACAAGACAATCAACGAGGTGAAAAGTCAAACAAATAACTTAAATAACTTACTTTCAACTTTTTTATTCCAATATCTTTTGCAATATGTTGACCGTGAAAGACATGTATTTTCATAAAATGAAAAAAAAAATTGTGCGCAATGAATTATCAATGTAGGATCAACCAAAAATACGTGGGGCACGACCACATATTTAATAACTAGAAACAGAAAAATAATAAATTAAATAAACTAATTAAATAACATATGGATGGAGGTGAAGAAGATACCTACACTGTTTGGTTCAACTAGATCAATGAGGTATTAAGATCTACATGCATTCACTCCACACAGGAAGAATTTAGAATAATAAGTATATAGATTTGAAATAACGGTTTAATCGGGAAAAAACCACCAACGGATTAAACAATAGGGATACTTAGAAACACAGCAAACCATAATACACTCACTCCCATAAATTAATATGGTTAATAACAAATATGGTGTTTCGATAAATAGTGAGGCGTACCATCAAAAAGTGACGATAATGACGAGGTGGTCTTTTGATGATAATAGTATGATATTCTCTAAAATGGAGGCATTTCTATTTCAATGCTGAAATTGAGAAAGACGATAACCTCCACTAATATCAATGTGGTAAAATTAGTCACCGAAAAAAAAATCACTCGCCAGAGGAAAAACATCAATGTGGTTAATATCTCATCGTCCTTAAAACAAGATAGGAGGATAGCACAAGTAGAAAGAGAAGTATTTGGATGAGAGAGAGATTGGATATACACAGATGAGAAGGAAACATAAGTGAGAGAGTTTGTAAAAAGGGAAAGGATGAGAGAAGATGTAATTAAATTAGAAATGGGAAACAGGATGAGAAACTAAATGAGTTGCCTTAAAGAATAAGGCCCAATACACGAAAAAATGGGTAATTGGGTTGAGGACTACACGGAGAGCCAACCATTGATTGTAAATGAATCGGCCTCGACCCACGGATATCCAAAAAGACAAATCGATACTAATTATAATTTAATATGTCTATGAGTAAATTAATATATATATATATATATATATATAATTTAATATATCTAGCAAAAAATTAGAAAAATGTTATTTAATATGTCTACATAAAATTAGAAAGATTATAACTTAATATGTCTGACAGAAAATTGAAAAGATATACCTTAATATGTCTGTCAAAAAATTATTTAGAAGAACGTAACTTAATATGTCTCATTGTTGTTACGGGAGAATTGTGCATCAAACATATTTGCAACTTTGGTCTCATATTATGTTCGTTTAGTTTGATATGTTTTCGTTCTTTGACTTTTTTTGAGTAATTCTTATGTTATCTTTTTGTTTGAATTTCTTGTGATATATAGTTGAATTGGTTTGAATTTATTTTTATTGATTTTAATTTTGAATTTAATAATATATTTATTTTTCTTGTAATTATCTTTAAGAATGGTAGTATTGGAATTCAACTTAATTAATTGAAATAATAAAATAATTAATATTTTGTCCTTGATTAAAAAAGATTGTTCTTTATTACAAAAGTTGTCTTTTAAACTAAGTCTCTAATAAGAATGTCCTTTAGTCTAAGGACAAGCCTATAAATGTCCTTTATAATTATTTTCTAAATAATAAAATCTTAGATTTAGTTATTACTAAAATAAATCTACAATCTTAGTAGCATTTGTCTTATCGCTTTGCCGAATAATTGGCTTAACTATGTTACTTATGGATAATAAAATATGTATTGTCTCCATTTTAAATTTAATTTTGCAACTTTTATTTTATTGTTTCAAGAAGACATTAATTTCAATCTAATTAATGGTTAAGAATATAACACATTTGCTATGGCAAAATGAAAATAAGAATATTATTTTTAAGTCATTTAAAAAAATAAATTATATCAGAAAATAGTATATTAAATGATGTTACTTTCTCCATAATAGTAAATACTAAATAAAAAATGTTATAATTATTATTTTACTATGCATTAAGAATATGAGAAAAGTAATTAATGATTGATTAATGTTACTACCATTAAGAATATAAGAAAAGTAATTAATGAGTAATTAATGTTGCTACTTCTTCCATAATACTATATAGTGAGTAAGGTAACATATAGATTATGGGGAAGGTTCAAGTTACACTACACCTATTAATATTTTTTTCTCAACTTCATAGTTCATTGATCTATCCATTAGATTATATCATTATTACATATCAAAGATGCAAGCAAACAATTAAATTAATTGAGATTGCAGAAAGCTCTTATCATAATCATGTTATATGTTAAATTACGAACCTTTTAAAATTTAAGAAAAACTAAGTGCACAATTAAATGTTTATAAATACCTGATTAATTTGAAACATTGTGTACTCGATAAATACGACAAAAATAGCTAATCCAACTCTGGAATTGATCAATTATGAATATGAGAAAAAGTTATAAGTGGGTGTAAAGTTATTTAATTTTACACAAATGTAACTTAAATCTTGCCTGATTAATATCTTATTTATAATATGTTCAGGTTATTGATAATTCACTACATAGCAAATACGTACATTTTGAAATAAACGATAAATACTCAACCACTTAATTCATAAAAAAACTATTTTTCACAAAAATAATTAACAACCAAGTTTTAAAACATACATACAAGGAGATCCAATTTTCAAACAGATCAAATTACGGCAAGTCTATTGTCTTTTCCTGTATAATAATCCCTCCCTCTCGTACGTATCCCACTTTATTTCGGGACATTTAAAAGAAATATTGGTTTCAACTTAATTTGTGGTAAAAAAATAAAATTTATTTTCAATGATGAGAATTTAGATATGTAGTATTTCTAAAAATAAAATAAAAATATAACTATCAATTTGAGACGTATCAAAAAATAGGATGGTTAATTTAAGAGAGATCAAGAGAGAGAATATACGTACATAAGAGTTTTGTTACAATTAATTAAAATCAATCTACGCTGACTCAAGAAATGATTAATGGTAAACAAAACTCTTATGGACAAAAGCTTTCTACAACGCTTTCAAATTAATTAAACATAGAAGAATTATCAAAACTGTTAGACATTTGCGTTTTAATTTGGCCGCTTCATTTGCATAATTACTGTAAAAATTGCAAGGCAATTTGATACAAGCAGTGAAGTGCTATGCTTGTGTGTGTAAGAAGAGAATATGCATAAACACACTTAATTTCAATTCCTTTGCTTACATTACTTATTACAATACAAACCCAATGCAAACTTTTATTTCATATCACCGGTGGTCCCTTTTACCCTAGAAACATAACCAAACTAACTTCATGTTACACACAAACTAACTCTTTACTGTAGATCACTCTTCACAGTTAATTACTATGTGCCCATGGATGGTTTTCACAATGACTTAGGATACAAATTATCTCCTAAACGCGGCCTAGCTAGTGCAATCAAAGGTCTCGCCATAAGCAGACTGTCATGTGACTCACTGAGGTCGATGCGTGGCTTAGTAGGTGGAGTGCTCCAAGTGAAGCCTTGAAGAAGCCTTGCTAGCAACATTGTTGTCATTGTCGAACCCAACAGAACTCCTGCACATCCTCTTCGCCCAGTGCTAAAAGACAAAAGTCGAAGTTCTGCATCTGTTAATGCCACCTCAGAGCCATCGTCCCTCAAGTGTCGCTCTGGATTAAAGGTAAGTGGATCATCCCAGATTCTTGGGTTGCGGCCAAGACCTGGTCGACTCAGAAGCACATGGCTACCTTTTGGAATGAAGTAGCCAGCGACTGTCGTATCAGACATGGCTACATGTGGAATATTAAAAGGCGCAATGGGATGGAGTCTAAAGGCCTCCTTGGCACATGCCTTAATGTAGTTCAATTCCATCAAATCTGATTCCTGGACTAACCTGTGTGTCCCTACCACTCTATCCAACTCTTCTATTGCCCTTTGAAGTGTCCCAGGTCGATTTATCATCTCTGCAATTGCCCACTCGATTGCATTTGATGGATTGTCCACTGTTGCTATCATCAATTCCTAATTTATGTGAATAACAAAAGTTAGGATTTTAGAAATTGTACGTACATGACAGTTTGTAAATATAGATTGAAAAGTGAAAAAGGGAGACTTACAATAACTTGGGCTTTAATCTCATCAATGGACAGCAATGCTGTGCCTCCTTCTTTCTTGAGAGAGAGCATGACATCAAGCAAATCCTCTGTCATCGACTTTGTTCCTTTCTTCCATTGTTGAGCTCTCTCGTCTATTAGAGGATCTTGATACTTCCTTACACTTTCAATTGCTTTCCTGATGAACTTCTCGTGACCATCTAAATCAAGCCTTCCACGTAAGAAACCTGCATAATCAGAAACACAAAACGAATAGAGGTATGCGAGAATTGTGAATAGTGCGTTGACATGCTCTTCTTCTTCAGCTCCTGGTCCTCCATCTTCCATCCCAGCACCAAAGAATCGCTTGTTGAATATCAACTTTCTTATCACATTACCACAGTAATGTTGAGCAGCGACCCTCACGTTGACAACACTCCCTATCTGGCTGCCACACGTTTGGTTATACACATAGCGGACCAAGTTGTCAGCCTCTTCATTTCTCTTGTTTAGAAGCCACTTGTGTCTATTTTGGGAAAGGATTTCAGAGGCAAGGATTCTCCTCATTTTCTTCCACTGTTCTCCCATTGGACCAAGGGCAGCTGACAGGTATTTGCCGCTAGTAATTTCAGCAGCTAAACAAATAGGTCTTGAAGAGAACGCAGTGTCTTGTCTCTTCAAGAACTCTTTTGCCAAATCATCACTAGACACTGCGATGACATGGGTGTTTAGGAAACGAATACATATAATCTCTGTATTCATCTCGTGCATAAGCCTGTGTATCCATCGGAACACAGGCTGACTGGTAAACAAGGCATGGAGGCTCCCGGTAATAGGCCATTGTGTTGGGCCAGGAGGGAGTGGGTGTGACCTTTTTAGTATGTTAACTTTGACAACAAAGAAAATGAATGCTAATAGAAGCATAGATAAAAAGGTTTGGAGGGGTGATGGTGAGCCAATGCCAACCATCTCAAGAGTTCTAAGAAAGAGTGTTGAGGACTTCAATGTTGTATTACTAAAGTTGCTCTCCATTCTCATTATTGTATTCAATTCACACTATTCCCTTGTAAGTAAGTACTCGATCTATGCTTGGAATTGTGTGTTGCTAAAATGCATATTGTTGCGTTTTATAGTAGTTCAGCCATATATGCGGGGATGAAAGTGTGACAGTGCACCACTATTTTTGAAGGTGACTGCAATCCAAGAACCTTGCTCCATTTCCTCAATTCTATATTTTGTATTAATTATTTTCTAAAAATGGATTTTCATTTAACGAGCCATTGATTGCATGCTTATCCATAATTATGACATTTAGGTTCCCTTTGATAGTAACATAGAAAATGAAAAGAAAAATACTTGATTTGTGTAAGAAGTTGAGGTATGTGATGAGTCTCCATCTCATGCTCATCTTTATGAGTAGATGTTTTAAATCCTTCATTATTTTTTTGTAGATAAATTTTCTTTCTCAACCACAACAACAACAACAACAACAACCAAAAAAAAAAAAAATTCCATTGAAAAGGGTCACAAAATAAGAACACATCTCACACATGTCTCAACTTATTTTCCAACTTCTCACAAAAATCAACTATTTTTATTTTCCTTTTCCATATTGTTATCAAACCGACCCTTACTCTTATTTGAACAAACTTAATTGATTAATATTTATGTTTTTGTTAATTGATTACATTTTCTTAATAGTCATAATATTTGATCAAGAATGGAAAAAAAATTCAAGGTCATAATAAGTAATAATGCAGTAAAAGGTAATAGAATTAATCTGCATTACATGGTGAAATGTTCTTAAGAGGACCTTGAGAGATAAAAAGGGGCAAATTAAAGAAAAATAATCAATTAGCATGCATATATCTAATTCAATAAATTTGTCCTTCGTTTACTAAAAGTAACCTGTTCTATATTAAAAAGTGGCTGTCGCGGGGGTGGAGCAAGAATTTAATTATTATTATTTATTTATTTGCTTGTTTGTGGGGTGGGTTGGGGTTAGTAGTGGTGTAATTTAATGCTAATATTATTTTTGTTTAATTTTAAAGGGACAAGATTAATATTAGTAGAAAAGTTTTATTTAAAAATTAAAAGAAGACAAACTTATCGAATATTCATATATTTACAATTTTAAAAAATAATTTAATAGTAAAATATATAGTAATATTTAAAAATTGAGGGGGGAACAATTTGGCAAAATTGGTACTAGCATTATGTTGATGAGTGTAAACTTATGCTCATATATAAATTGCTTGGTTACTCTAGTATTCTAATACTTTATTGACGTCTTGGTATATGTCTCAAGTAGCTTATCCATATCTGCACAAAAATTTGGAGAAAAAAAAAAGTAGTTAGTATTTCGATCACATGGAAAAAAAATGTAACAAAAACCACTGTCTACATGAATTGAACTTATATTTTACCACACTTTAAAATAATATAATATTTTCTTATATAAATATCGCATTAAAAATTCCAAATACAACCATATACCAGTACTTTACAAGAAAGAACCTATACAAGGTTATAGTGTTAATCCAAACCTTTTGTTTCCCTTCTGCCTTTTTACCATTTTGCCATGGTTTTTAAGGTAGGAAAGTTATTTACTTATTTCTTATATTTTTTGGCTAATATAACATAAATACTCAAAAAAAAAAATTGGTGCATACGACAGACTAGATTTTAGCTTTTTATTGATAAAAATATCTCTCCAATGTTTTAACGACAAAAAGAAAGTCGCTAAAGGCCGGTTCGTAGAAGGACTGGTCCCCACTTTAAATTTATTGTAAATATATTAATACTAAAATAACACTTTAGGAGTATATTCTTTTCACGTGATTTTGAGATAGGATTTAGTAAATCCTTTAATTTATGTAATTTAAGAGTGTTCTTTTAGGATAAGTATTGATATTCTAAAATTTCGTGTAATTTTGAAATCCTATGAATTACATTATTTCAAAATTCACTCAAAAGGTTGGGATTTTGGAATTTCGTATTAAATTACATATTTTGAATTTTAATTAATCTTTTTTTAATCATATCTCTCCTTTATTATTGACCACTAAGACTTTTCTCTATAACTAAAATACTTAAATGGATAAAAATCTCACTTAAACTCAACTTAAATTATTGTATTTTGAAAATTTCTATTTTTTTTAAAGAACACTTATATTGAAAATCTTAATATTTTAAAATCACATATTTGAAAATTAATCTTATGATTTATCAAATCACATAATTTCAAAATTGTATGAAAAGAATACAACCTAGTTGATTCTATTACTTTAAGCCTCGTTTGATTCGGGTATTAAAAAGTGGGATGAGATTGTTAATACCACTTTTTTTATAATACCTTGTTTGATTCGCATAAATGTGCTGGGATTACTAATACCGGTACTAACTTAATACCACTCTTTGTGGTATAATTTAATACCAGGGGGAGGTGGTATTGTTTATCTAGGATTAAAAAAAATGAACCATATATTTTCAAAAATGCCATTACTACTATAATATTTTCAAAAATACCACTACTACTATAATATTTTAAAAAATGCCACTACTACTACTTACTATATTATTATTATTTTAATTTATTTTTTTTAAAAAAAATTAATTTTTTTTAAAATTTTTTTAATTTTTTTAATTTTTTTTTTAATTTTTTAAAATTTTTTTTAAAATTTTTTTTTTAAAATTTTTTTAAAATTTTTTTTTAAAATTTTTTTAGTCCAAAATATAATTCTGTATACGAGTTATAGAATCAAACATGGTATTAACATCAGCATGCGATATCCCAATATTAATACTGCATGAATCAAACAAGATATTTGTATTAAATTAATACTAGGATTAATAGTCTAGTACTATTAATACTGGTATTATTAATCCCATTGACTCTAATACCCGAATCAAACGAGGCCTTAAAGTATCTAAATTAAATTATACTCAAATTAAGATTCCCACTTTAACGTTGCTAGCTCTAACATTTAAAGATAACAATAATTTTGATATATGATAAACGCTTAATATTGTCATTCATACGCTCATTTTCAGAGTTGTTTGACTCGTTCATTTCTTTAAAACTCCTCGGTTTGCCAACTTATTTCGCGATTAATCTCGTAGCACTTTTGTATTTAACAATGCTTGGAAAGGCACATTTTGTGTTTATTTTGGTGTCTCTAGATTTCAAGAAATATTATATTTAATACAATGGTAAAAAATTTCATAGGACAAAAGAGCATCCAAAAAAGTGAATTCTCCATGTAGCCAAAAAGCATCCAAGATAGTGTATTTATCCACTAAAAATAATAATAAAAAAAGCATTATTTATTTTTCGCATCCAACACAACACTCCTATTTATAGTCTTTATTGTTATTTTGGAGAGGGGTCCTATTATTATTTCTCATTTATCAATTTATAGAGAGCTTGTAATAGTTTTTTCTAGAGAGAAAAATGGAGTTCAATTTTATAATTCTTGTCTCTACATTTATTATGGAGTAAATTTTTTTGCTAAGGCTAAAAGATGAAATTTGCAATGCATTAATTATGCAAGTTCAATTCCCATTCTATTGTTAGTATTGTTAAATACTTTTTGAATCTTTCATCATCTCTATTTTTTCAACCATTCATAAGCTAGTAACATAATTTTCATATGATGATTTGACTTTGTACGCCTTGAATACATAGATCTCAAGCATTAATGAGGAGATGATACACTTGTGCATTTCTTAGTAGCCTATGTCTATTCTTTCTTTGAATAAGGTACTTTTCATTGCTAAGCATAATTAGTTTTTGAATATTCATGGAAACACCATAAATTTGAGATTTTAATCTTTGAATGCTTTAATGATATGTTGAGGGCTTTCTACACTTTATGTGATTTTAAGACTCATCATCTTCTTAGTTAAAGTATTGCCAAAGAGGATCTTTTAAATTTATGTCATAAACAACTTTCACTTATCATTTTAAGGATTCAATTTGTATTTATCAAATAAGTCTATATATGACTGTTTGACCTCCACCTAGACCTCCCAATCTTAGAAAAATGAAATGTTATGATTTATTGAACTAAACTCTTTGTAGTTGGCCATTTTCATAATCAAGTTATTTGCCTAAGAAAAACTAACAATGAGTTCTTAAATGCCTAGTTTAAATTTATGTCTTTTCTTTATGTGTATTTTAAGTTTGAATCTTAGTTGACATTATATGGGAATGGGTTGCACTTGCTTCACACCTTTTGTCACAAGATAAAAATAAGAGATACACTTGTGTTGATTTTTGCTTACACCCTTTCTTTATATGGCATTTATATGGGAATGGGTTGCTTTTGCTTCACACCCTTTTGCTTAAAAATGGGTAAAATACTCAACACTTAGGAATTGCATTGAGGACTTTGAATGAGGTTGATTTTACGTAACTTTACAAAACAAATGAATTATATAATGCCTTAGCCTTTTCTCATCTATTGTTACATCATTTTAATTTTTATTGCTAGACTTTAAAATCAACTATTAAAATCAACCAATTAAATTCTCTTAACAAAACCTTGGACTCGTAATCACCACATCGTCTTTCCGACTATCCTTGTGGTTCGACACTTGAACTTACTAAGTATTATAACTTGACAACCTGCACTTAGGTACCTAAGCAAGAAAGTATTTTCGGCGCGTCAATATAATAAATTAAAAAAAATTAGTTTATAATCTATTACTTTTAGTTAGCTTGATTCCGATGGCAAAACAGTTTTTTTGTTGTAATCGTTTGTGCATCAATCGAAGATTTAAAGATGCAATGTCATCTAAAGCTTGCTGAACTTACCGAATACATTGTACCAAGTTCAGGATCTCAGGTAAGTAGGTTATATGTATTTAAGTTTAGGTGGTGGTTGTGCATTAAAATTGAAAACAAAACTTTTATTTTCAGTTTTTACTGGCATATTTGGTATGAATCCATCGAAACACATGCTTACTTGTGGATGATGTTAGAATATTACTAGAATATTCTCTAGTTGATTTTTGGATGTATCCTTATTTAGCTCCTAGCTTTTATTATGTTCATACCAATGATGATTTACTTCCTTGTTTGTAGGCCTTGTGCAACCCTACATATATGGTTCCTTCTCTTATATTATTCATACAATTCAATACATAATTCATATTCTCTCATCTCTCTCTAAACGTCAATATGGTATCAGAGGGAACAAGACCCGCCACCACTTAGCTGGCCTTTACGACACAGCCACCATGACCCATCACCAAACCTCAACCTTGTCAAATCAAAACCATAAACCCCAAGCAATTCAAACCCAACCACATAATTAAATCTCAAAGAGCCATCCAAACTCATGCGACAACATATCTATATAAAAAAAAGGAGTGAAATCAAACAAAAAAGAATTCCTTACTTGTGTGGTAGCCACTCCCATCTTAGACTTATGTTGAAATCTTAACTAAAACATTATTTTTATGCCTTAAACTATCACCAAACTACCACGTGTTTCTACTATGTCAGCCCTAAGCACCACATGTCACAACACGTCAGTGTAGCTTGACACGTCATAATTGACTTCCATAAATTTTGTTGCCCGCCACGTCATCTGCCACTATCATAGTTTATTGCCACGTCAGCTTAGATCAAACTTTAACCCTAGTTGATTAAACTTAGACCGGTTTATTTCATCTTTGCCCAACCGGTTCATAATACTCTAGACCAATTTTTAGGAAAACCATACCGATTTCGGGGCTTTTTGCATCTTCTGAACACAACTAAGGTCTCTATTTTTCTAGAATCAACCTCAATTTTTCAGTTTTCCAACCTTCCAATGGTTTCTGGCCCGATGAAAGTATGTGAATCATTAGCAAATGACTCTCCAATCATTATTCAGGTTAAGGGTTCATCATTCAATATCGGTATACTGTTAGAAGAGACCAATTATGATATTTGGTCCCATCTTATGGAGATGCATATCATGAAAAAATACAATTACTCATTTATTAAAGGTTCTACTCCAATTCTCGAAGAAGGAACTCCAGAATATGATAAGTGGAATCCGGATGATTAAAGAGAGAACCACTGGCTTTTAATGTCCATGAAACCTGCAATCATGAAATGGTATATTCGTGTTCCTAAGGCGCGAGAGATTTGGAAATTCTTGGCTACAGCTTTTTATGACAGGACTGACGAGTTGCAAGCTTTCTCTCTTAACCGACGGCCTTTCACTGCAAAAAAAATGGAATACCATTATCTGAGCTATATGGCGAGCTAACAATGATATTCAGCGAATTGGATTACCGTGAAAAGGTGGTCATGAAAAGTTTGAAAGACGTGGAATCTTATAAGAAATCAATTCAACATTTGAGGGTTTATATTTTTCATGCTGGATTAAATAGAGAACTTGAATAAATCCGCGATGAGAGTTTACAGAAAGATCCAATCCTTGACTTAGAGGAAGTGTATGCTCTGATTCGTCGAGAGATTTTACGACGACAAATCATGACCAAAAAAACTAATAATGTGGCTATTGGCTCGCAATCACGCCAACTTCGCTTCTAATTGGTAATTTTTTTTAAACATACCGAATCTTGTAACCAAACAAATGGCTCTCAATCTAAAGCTTAATGATTGAATTCAAAGTATTCCCCATGTTCAGTCTATGGGCTTACTGGACATTTGAAAAAGAGTTGTTATGAAATTATTTGCAACCCGGATTGGTGAAAGGATTTTCGCAATCGTCGAACTAATTAGACAAAGCATGGTGATGATAAATAGGCATCAGGATTACTCACAACCACAGGTACATCTGATAAGGCTTTACGTTATGCTCTATTTTGAATAATACATGGGTAATTGATTCTGGTGCCACTATTCATATAACATTTAATTCTTAACAAATTATTCCTTTTATGTCATCATTTCAAACTTTCGTTTCCACAGCCAGTGGTGCTCCAATTCCCGTTGTAAGAAAGGAATTAATACCTCTATCTGACATCGCGAATATAAGCTCTATCCTAGTAATACCATCCCGAGCTTATAACCTCTTGTTTATTGCACAAATAATTAATGCTCTATATTGTGTTGTTATTTTATGGCCTTCTCACGCATCATTTAGCTAATAAAAGAAAATATTTCCCAAGTTGTTCAATAAGTTTTATTTTTTATGTTTTTCATTATAAGACTTGTGAACTGGCTAAGAGTTATTTTGTTTTTTTTTTGTTTTTTTTTAAATAAGGAAACTCATTTTTCTTTTCCTAAAATACCCTTCATTGAATTATTTATTTATTTTTCTAACATTGTTTTTAATCACAACCGACCATTATCAAAACTCCAGTGACCACTACCGAAGTGCCAAGATCTCACGGGAGCTTAGACACAGGTACTGCAAATCCAAATTTAAGAAAGAACTAGATGTAAATCCACTTTTACAATAAAAATAGGATCTAGAAAGAATTAGGTGAAAATCCATTTTTGCAATAAAATAAGTTATAAATTTGAGAAATAATTAAGCAAATATACTTTTTTAGTAAATCAGGGTCCAATTTTAAGAAAGAACTATGTGCAAATGTAGGAAACACGGATACGGATATTTGATATATCACAGCACGGATACGGGGATATGGCAAATCTAAAAAAATTAGGATATAATAAGGCTAGGATATGATAAAAAAAAATTAATATGTAATATATACTTGTACATAAAAGTTAGTAGTTTTACAAAATTTATGAATACTAATGTCGATATTCATGAAGACATGCATGTGATAATCAATTACATAAAATATGAAATAGAAATTTAGCTTTAATTATTTCTAAATATTTCACACATCCCGTCAAAAGAATAATCATCTCACACTTCACGTTTACCTTATTATCTCAAAAGATAGCAAGTAATGTCATCCATCATATAACAAAAAAAAATGTTACCCATGACTAGCAACCTCGATCAAGTAAGTGAAAGAATTTATTAATATCTATTTTCAAGGTATTTAATAGTTTTTTCCTTCACATGCATTTTTTATATAATGAATTAATCCCTATTTATTACTTATGCAAATATTATCATGTCCTATCCTTCACGTATCTATGGTGTATCCTAGTCATATCCAAGAAACATCCGAAAAATAATAAATGCAAAAAATTTTGATATGTATCATGTATGTATTCGGGTGTATCGAGTAAGTATAAGTGAAGGATTTGTATCGGATGTGGATACAATAACCTCATATGAGGTTTCCATTGCAAATCCACTTTTGTAGTATAGCAGGATCCAAAAAGAATTAGGTACAACTCCACTTTTGTTGTAAAACATGATTCAAAAATAACTAGATATAAATCTCCGCAAGTAATTAAAGATGCAAATTTGAGTGCAAATTTGTTTTTGCTCTGTATAAAATTCTCGTTAGAGCTCCCATGACCTTAATAAGAGTTCTGAGGACCTTTTGGAGATACTACAATGGTTGCTGAAGCTCCGACAAAGATCGTCGGAGCTCCGGTGAGATTGCCAGAGTTCCGGTGGGCGGCAATGGTGGTAGAGCTAGTTTGTGAGACTTAACAACCACCAATAATAATAAATAAATAAAAGATTGTATTAAGGGTATAATTGACCATTCAAAAAATGGTATATCTTTTTGTGAGAATCCGCAAATGCGACCCCCGGGTCTCGGCCCCTGGTTCTGGGAGTCTGAAACATCGGAAAGGATTCCGTTGTTCCATTTGCTTCTATGTGTTGATAATTCATATCGGGTGTCCCTCTATCCTATTTCTAGATGCAAGAGGGTTCGTTCAGAGTCGCCAGTACGTTTTACGAGAAAACGGACAAAATAGTTGTGTAAGAGGAAAGGCTACAGGTAAGCCTTTCTTTACACGTTTGTCTACGAAACCAGGATTCTATAGGGTTCGGGAACTATATTACGGTTTGGGAAGGTGTTAAGCACCCATTCCGCCCTTTCGGTCTCTAGTGGTTTTATATGTTTACTCTATGTTGGAAAACTTGGATGCTTTTACTGATATTCTACTGCTTTCTGGAAATAACTAAAAAAAACCTGATTTTCAAGCGCGTTAGGAATCTACCATAACCTTGTCGCCACTTCGCTTACTAGGACGGGGATCGACCTGCCCGGTCAGGTCGCGGGGTGCGGGGCAGCGCCCCGTTAGAAAAATCGAGTTTTAAACAAGTCTACAATAAAACTAATATACAAATATCTTATTTAATTACTAGAAGAGACTTTAGTTACCTTCCGGCGATATATATAAGAATAAGAGAGAGAAAATATAATACGGCAGAGAAGACCTCTGACGGATATCAGCTTTCCTCTTAGAAATATTTCGGCGGTCTGACTCTAGAATGTGGCACTCCGGGTGCCAAGATTAGATACGAGACTCTGGCGGAAATAAATGTTATCGCAGATGCTTCCAAAGAAGGCTTAAAGATTAGAAAATATCAGAGAGAATAAGGAATTTGTGGCGAGAAGTTGCCGTCTAGAACCCATGGGGGTGTTGGCCTATTTATACTGCTCGGGAGAGATTGTCGCGCGACATTTCCTTAAAAAAGGAGAATGTCGCGCGACATTGTGATATGTCGCGCGACATACGGGAATGTCGCGCGACAAACGGCTGAAGTGATGGTTCTGACAGATTGATGTGTCAGAAAGTGGTTGGTCTGGTGCAGAGGGGGAATGTCGTGCGACATAGTGGAATTGTCGCGCGACATATCAGGGATTGTCGCGCGACAATGTGATATGTCGTGCGACAATCTCTCTAAAAAACAAGTTTGTCGGGCGACAAACCCTCCTAGTGTAGTACCGGGTCCTCGGGTGGGTCCCGGACCCAAAATAGTAGTTCTCGGAGGTCGTTAGGGTTCTTGCGGGGGTCACGGATCGGGGTGTCTACACTTTTAAGTAAACAATATTGAAAGTTGTCTTTATGTTTAAAATAAATTGTGAAGGAAGTCCTCTATCTAGTAATGAGGATGAATTTTAATCATATGAGTCAAGGGATCCATGTCCTATGTGGAAGTCCACATTAACAAGCATATGTCCATACTGCTAACTCAACAAGCTTGCATAGAAGACAAATAGGGCCAATAACTCTTCAAGCATGATTCACACACACTCGTAAGGTTATTAGAAGGCTTCTATGCAGACCTGAAGAGTTAACAGACCTCCTCGAGGTCTGGAACAGTGTATTGAATGGTGTGTTTTAACTTGACAATGAAGTACAAATCAATTATAGAGCACCATGTTGGCATTAAATTCTTTTCAACCACCACAGTGGAGGCACAAAAGTAGAGATTAAGTAACACTCAAGAAAAAAGTATGGCATTACCCATTGTGGCGGAGGATTAAGTGTACTATAATACTAGTTTCATGGGATTATGCTTGCTTAATTAAGCTCCATACAAATAGAAAGCATTTTACTTCTTCAATGAATAAGTGACAATCAGGCAACGACCACGTGATAATATTAATGAATCAATAACTAGTCATTGGATCAGGAAATACATCCTAGAGAGGGTAGCATTACTAGAGAACACTTAATGGACAAGCTTATGAGGAATATTGCAGCTCTTTTGCCATTGTCTTAGGAAGATATGCATTTGTTCCAAGCATATAATAATTGAGTAACTATATTGCAAACACTTGTAATACTGTTCATATATAAAAGGTCCCTTTGAGCCCTGAGCTAATTCAGCAAAGGTGGAGTAAGAACCTTAACATGGCTGAAACCTTAAGAGAGCTGAGCCACCTATATAATTCATGTCTTGCTTCGTTTATATCCGTCTTATTTTACCAAGTCATTAAGAAATAACCTAGTCATTATACATATACGCAATTTTCTACCCAAATATATATATTGATTGGTTAATTAAATCAAACGAGATTCACACACCATCAATTAGTTTCCCAAATTATGAAATTAGGCTAAAAAAAGTATCACAAAGAAAATTAAAAATGAAGAAAAGAAAAATTCACATGACACCTTTTTGCGCTATTTGCAACAGACTATTTGTTGGGTTTGTAACAGATTATAAACGTTATAGCTCGGTAACATGGTTAGACTGTTAGCTAGTGACGTTAAATATTCGTTACTAACATTAATATTATTTTGCTCTTCCTTTTAAATAGGTAATTAACAGGTAAACCGTTACAGAGTCCGTTACTAATCAATGGAAAAAAAATATATAAAGGACCTCTTGTAGGGACAAATGGATTAGTGTACACACTAAGTCTTTATTTTTATGTGCAGATCTTGTACTTAATTTTAGTCTTTTTAACCTTAATAAATTTTACAGACAATGCTTATTTTCTTATTAGCGCTGGATAGACCCATGTTTTAAGCTGAGAGGGAGGGCACTTTGTGTATGTAGAATTCTCGTATCTACAATATATTCCTTTGTCATATGCAGGGGTGGAGGGGACATGGGCACTGTGGGGGCTTAAGCCCCCACTTGGATTTGGAAAATTATCATAGTAGATATGGTATTTTTTTTTCTATAGGGACTTTTCTACGAAGTTGAAAACTACGAGGTTGTTTTTGTAAAATTTTCAAAACTCTAGGGTCTGATTTGTATTTCGTATAAGAGAGATTGATCTTCATCTTTGACTCCATTAATTATACAAAAACATATATAGACCTTAAAATTTTTAGATATTGTAGATTTGTCCTCATATAAGATGATTTCTATCAATTTAACAGCTAAACAAACAATTAAATATCTAGAGTACTAATTATTTTTAGATTGAAAAATCAAACCCATATTCTACTTTCGAAATATATTTTATCTTCTCTCATCCTACTTTCTTTTTTAACTAAATAAAAAAAGGTTTAAATCTCTTAATCTTAAATATAAATAACAAAAATCCTCTAAACCTTCCAGAGAAAATGCATGAAATGTATGTATTAAAATGGTATTTGTCCCGAAAAAAAAAGTTTCTTAACATTGAGAAAGTTAAAATAAAAAAACATTGAAAATGAAAATATATTTCAATGTGTTCAAGATTATATGAAATCTCAAATGTAAAAACTTTTCATAATTAACTCGTGTTTTTTTGTACATCTCCTTATATAATTGATGTTTAATATACAGATTTTTAATGTAATTCTTCCTTGTAATTAAAAATATATATTTAATATTAATCAAGCCTCCACTAATCTTAAATCCTGCCTCCGCCACTGGTCATGTGCGAATATCTCTATTTTTGCTCATTGACTCTTCTTCTTTTTGTATGCCCCTGGGTAATTAGTAAAAATGACGCCTAAAGTTTGACCCAAATCTCTCGCTCGTCCCTAAAGTTCAATTTTCGGTTGAAATATCCTTAAAGTTTCTAATTTCGGTTGAATCGTCCTTAAAGTTTCTAATTTCAGTTTAAATATCCTTAAAGATTCTAATTTCAATTGAAATATATTTAAAATTTCCAATTTCGGTTAAAGAATCCAAAAATACTCCTTAAAAGAGTGGCTCGTGAAAATCACGCACATTTTTCATCCATCTTTTTAAAGGGCATCTAGTTTTGGAGAAGTGCGAGAAAATTAGAAACTTTAAGGATGTTTCAACCGAAAATTGAACTTTAGGAAAGAGCGAAAAATTCGAATCAAACTTTATGGGTCATTTTTGCTAATTACCCTATGCCCATTGATATACTAAATGGATATGGAATAAAGGGATCTGAAAATACATATATAGAGATCGAGAGATGTCAACTAGAGGTGGATAAGAACTACTGTTCAGTTTGCTTATCTGTAAGTTCCTAAAATACTTACTCTAGTTTGTTTCTAACTACATATATTGATTAATTGTATCATAATTTATTTTAGAATGTTTCAAAGTGCTAGTACCTATTTCAAGCATTGGATACTCTACCTTTAAGATTTTCTGAAAAAAGATTTTGATTGTATATAGACATGAAAAAGAAAGAGGAAGACCGAGGACTGAACGAAAAAGATGAGATATGTGCGGCTAGAATTTGTTGTGGACATATATATAATAATAATATATAAAATATATATGTGGGTCGGGTTGAGTTGTGTTATTTTATACTAAATTCAAACCCGCCCCAAACATGCACCTATTTTTTGACTAATACCCAAACCCACCCGAATAAAAAAAATATCCGCTCAATTAGGATCCTGGTGGCGGTAACCTGCCAGGTCAAGCTATTTTACCATTCTTCATCGTAGGTGCACTCATCTTTTCTTGAATTCCTTGCATGTTTTGATTTTTTTATTTTTTTGGATAGCATTACGTGGTTCCCAAAAGCTCGTTGACCTTAAAGAATAGGATGAAATAAATTTGTATAAGTTGAAAGGATGAGTGGAAGATGATGATATATTTTGCAAATATTAACCTAGTTTTTGGTTGAGAGAAAAACACTTGAAATGTAATAGATTTGTATTATATGGTAAAATTGCCAATTTTGTTTTATTGGATGAATAGTGGCTTGTATATAGAGAATTGAATTTTGCTGGTAGAATTAGTTGCATCTACGATAGGGGCAAGGAACAAAAATTAGTAAAGTAAACTTTTTTTTAATAATGT